>QEPC01009472.1:3355603-3366430 GCA_003113815.1 Sphenodon punctatus | reverse complement strand
CAAGTACGTGCACTTGAGACCTCGCATCTTCATGAATGTTAGACCCCTTGTCTCTCCCTCTGTTCCCCTTCCTAAGTCTCTCCCCCAGCTCCTGTCTCTCAGATTGTAAGCCCTAGGGGCAGGGACCGTGTCTATTTTATTACTTTGTAAAGTGCCAGGTACACTGCTGGCACTATATAAATGTTTGTTAATAATAATAATAATAATAATTTGAGCCGCCAGGCATTTAATCTATGATTTTATTCCTCCTTTAGGCAAGGCTGCATTTCCGTTCTTTGTCAGGAGATCCTTTGAGTCTTTGCAGGCAATTTCTTACACTGTGTAGAGAAAGCAAATAGATATTGAATGAACATCCAGCCTGACAGCCTGGTACAGAGTATAGTTATCAGCTGAAAGCCAAAAGCAGCTGGGACTCCGGAGGGAAAAGGGTCCAGAAGTCCGTTGCGTCTCATCATAGTGGGTCGTGTCCGATTTCAGAGACTGCCAGAGCCCAGGAAAAGCATGATGGAACCTAGGATTAGCTCAGTAGCTCCCATTCACAGCAAACTCAGAATTAGGGTTGCTTGGAAAATATCTGTTCCATTTATGTGAAAAAAAATCGAGAGTTTGGATTTATTTTTTAACCGGAATCAAGTTGTTCTTTTTTGACATTTTAAAAATGAAAGGTTTTTAGAAAGATCCAAACTAAGCAAAGTGATTCGTTTGTTGTTATTGCTGTCGTTGCCATTTTTAAATGGGACTCTCATTTCAGATTTTTGGTTTCAATTTTGAATTTTGAAATTTTTCCAGCATGAAAAGTTTAGATGGGAAATCAGAAAATTTACAAAAATGAACTTTTTCTCTTTTTCAGACTGCGTCAAGATTAAAAAAAAAAAAAAAAGCTTTAAGGTGATTTTATGCCAACTCTGCTCACACTAAATACACCCCCACATTTTTCGGGATACCAGGTGAAACAAGGCCCTCTTTCCCACTTTGATGGCATTTTACCCTTTTTCTGTAACATGTCAAGTTCTGAAAACAGTAGCCGATCAACTCCACAATTTCTGAAAATCTTGTAGGGATCAATGGGAAGAAGCTTGGGGGTGGGGATCCAGAAAACTGAAAATGGAATTTTAATGTTAGTGCTGGCCCTTTAACAGGAGGGAGAGAAGAAGGGAACTTAATGGTTCCGTGGCAGTTGGGAGTGCTCAGTTTTGGAGCGGGGAAGGTGAGCACTTCCCTGCCAGCTAGTGGTTGGGGTGGGAAACTACATTGAACTTTACCTAGAGCTGGCAAATCTGGAGTTGGTCAGGCTGTAGACTTGTAGGGATGGGCAGCTTGTTTCATGCCCCAACTGTTGTTACCGATAGGAAGTTTTTCTTGCTATTTAACATTAATCTACCATTCTGGGAGTTAAACCCTTTGGGTGCGCTCTACAAACCACTTATTGTGGAGTAGTCCTGTTGAAACTAAGACTTTAATAGGACTACTCTGGAGTAAATGTTTATGAACTATGGCACTTGTTTCTCATCCTACATTCAGTGGTGATGGAGAATCATTCATCTCTTTTTTCAGGCAGTCGTTTAAACGTATATAACGTGTAGAACTGAAACGAGTACTGGCAAAAACAGGTATACCTCTAGAATTTCTGTTGCTTGTTTGGACTTGGACATTTTGGGTACTTTTTGGTACCACAAACAGTATTCAATAGGGTACCTGAATGACTCAAATACCAGTTTTGTCCCGATTTTTCAACATCTGGTCCCAGAATGTTGACTTCCGATCCTGAAATTTTGACTTCTGGTCTAGGATTTCTACAAATTGTGGTGGTGGTGGGGAGGGGGGAGGGTTAATTTATTTTTTGAGCTTTTCAAGTAATTTTGGGCACTTGAAAACTTTAAAACCAAAATACTGTTTTTTGGGACACTCAAAAACCATTTGAGTGCCAATTTGGATACATGGAATGGAAATCAAAATTATAGGGGTATTATCCGCAGGCATTAAATCAGGGATCTGTTTGCACTCTAATAAGGTGCTCTCATTAGATCTCATCTGAGTTTTCTTTTTTGTAGGCTAAACACACTCATTTCAATCAACTTGTAGTTCCTGGGGTTTCAAACTCTTTTTTTCATATTTGTTGTTCTTCTCTGAATCTTCTCAGATTTGTCTATATTAGGACTGTCAACCGATTCAAATATTTAATTAATTGCCTTGCTTTTAGCCCATTCATTGATCAATTTAGTGCTGACATCAATACCAATTTATACAGCACAACTCATTGATTTCTTGGTTGCGTCCAAGTTATTCAGTTTAGTTCAACTTCTTTAACCTTAGTACTTTTAGAAACTTGCATTTTTCTTAAATTTAATTTTTTGAAATTCCATTTTTAAAATTTAAATTTGAAAAATGAATTTTGTGTTTTTTCCTCACAGTCTCTGTCTTAATCAGAGTTGTATGCATTTGTTGGTTAATCCAGCAGATTAGCCAAGGACTGTTTTTTAGCTCTGGGCTGCAGTCCCGATCCATTAAACCTGATGAGAGCTGAGCGACTTACATCAGTGGGGACAGGATTACAGCCTTAGTCTAAGCCTTTCTTAAAATGGGGTGTCAAAACATAAATTAAGAGAGAAATTTAGATTCCTCTAGGAGCCAATTTCCTTTGATTTTTTTGGCTTGGGCCATGACTCTTGCTAAGTCATAAACTCACGCAATATAAGTGATGGAGTCTGCAACCCTCTTGTTTACATCTTTGTAGACACTTGCCAACCTTGGAAACATGAGCCAAGCAGAGTATTCTGTCTGCCCTTTGAACAGCTTTTCAGTCTGCAGCCTCTTGATGCATGAAAGGAACTACAGCAAGACAAGCGTTTGCAAGCTGTACCGACACGTCACAGCTCCTGCCCCTGTCAGGTGTCCTGGAAACTGACGCGACTTCCTCAGCCTACATGAGCTACACAATTTACGGTGCATCTTGTTAATCATGTGGTAACCTTTGGTACCCAGAAACTGCAGCAGGGCCTGTTGAGTGGCTGTCGCATGATGCAGGGATGCTGTAATGTCTAGACACAAAATCATAGGCGGCTCTGCTCGTGGAGCTGCTTAATTTTAACTGCCAGACTGGCATGAGGACGCACACGTGCTCCATTACTGGACTCTTCATCCACTTAGGATCTTTTTCCTAATATTTAGCTGAGTTCTACGTTCCTGCAACTCAGACCCATTGGCTGCAACCCCAAACCCAGTTTCTGGAGGCATTCTTCACACAAACACTGCCCTGAGGCAGCCTAAAGTAGCCGCAGCTGTAGACGTGACAGGCTGCCATGGAAACCAAGTGACCACAGCTGCCTGGAGCAAAGCAGTTTACCAGGAGAACCTTTTACACACAAAAATTCTGGGAGAAATTCTATGCAGAAGTTCAAAGAGCCGGATGTTTAAGATCTGGGTGAGTGATTTAGACACACGGAAAGTTCAGGATGTAACAGCAAACATGCAGGAGAAATGTGTGTGTGAAAACGTCCAATGTCTCCACTATGGACTTGTGTGCAGTTTCTGTGTATGTGGGTTGAGTGCGGTTTCCACGAGCTATGGGATCGGCTCCATTGTCTATGCTCTGTGGTATGATCACTGTTAGAACTACCCCTGATGTGAGCTAGACTCTGCTAGAGATTGATCCTTTGCTGCCCAGGTTTTGTTTCCCAACAAAGTAGCAGGAGATGATGTGAGAAAAAAACCCTCCAAAACTGCTCTGGAAAATGCTTTTCACGCAGTTTATTTTCTCTGTGTTCACCCTGGGAGAAGCTCCTTCTAAAAATCTGTGAAGCTACCTCATTGGGTGCTTTTAGATGGACAGCCCCCATGCCTCTGTTCCGCCTCCCATCTGGGTGGCCTGTCCCTCTCAAGGGGAGCTACCAGATGTGCAGGCAGAGCAGAAGCGGAGCCTCCTGGAGCACTGCCAGTGGAACATGCCACCCAAAACTGAGGCACCAGCTGTAGGAGGAGCTGCGGGCCATCTACTTGTGAATGGGTGCTGCAGCTCTGCTCCTGGCCAGGGGTTGCCCTGGGCAATGCCACAGAATTGCAGGCAGCAGCCTGGAGTGGTGGACGATCCGTCTACAGCTCTATGGTGTGAGTGAGGGGGACTGTCGCCATGGCAACTGCCGGGTCTGTATAATTTGCATGCGGGGGACATGGGACTAGGGGCTGGTCACCTCTGGAGCAGGTCTGGGTGAGGCTACCCCTGCATTCAGGGGCATCCATGCCCATGGATGGAGGGGCCCATGATTGGGACATGAGCCCAGGCCCAGCACAGCCTTGCCAAGACACTGCCTGCGTCCATCTATAGACACCCACTGTCCTCCTTTAAACACCAATTTAAGCTCTCTTTTTGCTGTGCTGTCTGTGGAAATCTAGACTAGAGTTATGCAGCTGGGGTTCAGAAATGGCTAGCTGTCCTGCTGACCACCATGGCCTCATTGTTCTTCTGCCTGACCATGAAATCCACAGGTTATTTGCTTCTTTAGACACTGGAGCACTCTCCTAGCAACGTTGGACTTTGACGGAGGCTGGGTTGGCCAAGGTCTAACATGGTGGGGTTGGTTTAAAAAACAGGAGCAACATAGGAATCTCTAGACAACAAACTTACTAAAACCCAAATGATTGCTAGCCACTAGCTGAATCCAACAACAAGACGCAGCACAGGATGATCCAAAGGACACTCTACGTCTGAACAGTCCCTATTGAGGAGGGGTCGGCCCTCCCTCTGTGGATGCTGAATCCCACTGGCTGCAATCACCAAACCCCTCCACACGGGCTCTGTGGAAGATCTGCATGGATTCCGTGCGACACAGTGCATTCTCAATGGTTGTGTGTATGGGTTGTGCGCAGCGCACGCAGGGCATGGGGATTAGTGGGCGTAGCTAGAATAGATGCAGCAGGTGAAGCTGCACTGAGACCCAGGAGCCTGGGATCTTACATGCCTGTAGAAATGTATACGTACACTGGATAGGACAGTGCCCCAGCACGGGCCCATTCCATCTTCTAGGGATGGGCGAACGCGGTTCGGAAGTTCGGAGTTTGGACCGAACTTGGTCTGTTCGGTCGACCGAACTGCACTTCCGAACCGAACTCGAATTTCAAACCGAATTGAACCGAACCGAATTTCTGAACTCGAATTTCAAATTGAACCGAACCGAACTGAATTTCCGAACTCCGTTCTGTTTGCCCATCCCTACCATCTTCTGCCCCAGGGCCCATTCTCACCTAGCTACACCCCTGTACGTAGTGCATACACACAGACACGCTGGAGTGGGCTGCCCCAGATGGGCCCATTCCATCTTCTGCTTCAGGTCCCATTCCCACCTAGCCACACCCCTGTGGGAGATGATGAAATAAGAAAAAAACTAGGTTGGATGAGAAGCCAGAGAATGTCTGTCCCTCTTTATGCACTTGGAACGTTGAGAGGGCTGTTTAAGTGTCCGAAGGGTGGAGCTTATTCACTGAAGGCGGAGCTTATCAACAGACGGAGTGAGGTGTGTCCTGAGGGCAAGCCGAACTGTTAGGAGTTACACAGGGGAGTCTCCACCGGGAGATCTTTATTTCTCTGGCTACATTTGCAAAACAGGCTGAGATTCCATTGCATGCTGACTGTTCCACCTCTAGCCCTCTGCATGGGGAACACAAGGAGGCTTTTTCAGTCCTAATAATTCAAGATGTTTCTCCTTTCTGTGACATGGCTACCGCTCTCCACTAGATGAAAAAGTGTCCCACTATACCCCTAACCCACATGCTTGCTCTCTCTCTCTCTGTGTTTGCTACTACCAATTGTTTCTTTGTCTCCTACACCAATAGATAAAATTACAGTTTTTAAATAAATGTCTGGCACATCTCTCTCTCTCTCTCTCTCTCCCTCCCCCCTTCCTCCCCCCTGCTACCTTGTGCTATCCACTCCCTCACCCATTCCATGCCCCCTCCAATAGACCTGCCCTACATTTGCTTAGTTGATATATTTCGACCACCTATGCTACACGCCTGAGGAAGGACCTTGTGTGGCCCAAAAACTTGATTATTTCCACCAACAGAAGTTAGTCCAATAAAAGAGATTATTCAAACCACTTTGTCTCTCTGGTGCCCGACCAGCAGACTCATTGCTTCAGCCACAAGCAGCAATATGTAACCATCTTGTAATGCTCCTTTAACAAAAGGGCTAATTAATTACATCGGCCTCTGTCGGTTGCACGTGTAGCGTCACTACAACGGTGCTTTATCTCAAAAACACCTGCCCGTACAAGAAAACAAAGGAGAAAGGATGAGGCTTGTATTTTCTGACACAGTTAGGGTTAGTTAACCCCTACCCCCCAGGTTAACTAACCCTAACTTAGTTAACACAGTTAGTTAACCCCTCCCCCCCTCCCCTGACTCCCTCTCTAAACATCATCTGTTTTTTCCCAGGCATTGTAGCAAA
Organism: Sphenodon punctatus; assembly: GCA_003113815.1. Taxonomy (NCBI): domain Eukaryota; kingdom Metazoa; phylum Chordata; class Lepidosauria; order Sphenodontia; family Sphenodontidae; genus Sphenodon; species Sphenodon punctatus. Next base: position 3,359,991 of record QEPC01009472.1, on the reverse strand, counting down.
TGGGGAACCCTGCTCTCAGGAACATTCAGCTGACGCCAAGAGAACTGAGAGCCATTCTGTTTGGGTACCGAGCTGCGTAATCGGCATTGTCCCCAAGGATTAGAAAGTCCCTTTCCATTTGAAACCAGGTCTCTGGGTCACCCCCTTTCTTGCCTTCTCTCTATCCCTGGCTTCCCTCTGGATCCCTTGCTTTAGTCTCCCACCCTTCTATTTTTAAAGGGCACTGAGCCAACATTTAATTTACTCAGGGCCCCGCGATCTGTTTGCTTGCTTGTTTCCCCGTGGAAAGCCGCTTAGCGCCAGAGTCCAGATAAGGGATTTACAGGCTGCTTAGTGTTACTGTGTGGATTTGATGGGGGTGGGGGAGGGGGAATGGTTCCAAACATGTTTCCACCTCGCCACTCGTCCAGACGGATCCACGCTCCTTATTCCGCCGCCGTTGCCATTCCCAGTTCCACACCTTCCTCTGTTCCTTGTTGGTTAAAAACAGCCACAGGCCCCTCTGCGAGCTGGAGGGTTTACTAAATTTCCCTTAGCACCTTGGAGGTGATTATTTGCTAAGCCTACAAAGGAGATCGATGAGAGATACAGAGAGATGGAAACGGAGCAGACTCGCAAACCTCAGAGTGATACAGCTTCCTGCTTTATTGGAAAGGAGGTGACGGCGGAGATTGCTAGATGAATTACCGTAAATGCTATTTCCCCACAGTCTGGATCCAGATTTTTTTTTAAAAAAAAGCCCTTTCATGCACAGTACTGTGAGGGGGCGGTGCTGAATGAACCTGCCTTGCCCATGCACTCAGGTAAAGGAGACCGAGACTAGTCTTTACCGACCAAGGGGTGCAATCTAAATTTAGCTCAGGGAGCCGGAGCCTTTCCCTCCTTCCCTCTTCCCAGATCCCCCCCCCCAGTTGAGAACTGAAATGAGTACCAAGCTGAATCAACTCAAAGCTATTGGGTACTATTGGTACCCGACTGCAACCCGATTCGGGTACCTTGGAATGTCGACGTTCAGTGCCAGAATATCAACTTCCAGTACCGTTGCCCCCACCTCCTTCCAGATATTTGTTCCAATTTACCAATCGAGTAGCGCATTGAATACCCAGGACAGCACTCGAAAATGCCGGTATTATTGCCTCAGGTGCCAAATTAGGTGCCTGTTTCATCTAAATCCCTGGTGCTATCCACTCTGCCCGTCCCTTCTCATGCAGGCCTCAGGCCTCAAAAAGAAAGTCCCTCTTTTCTTGGCTTCATTCCCACCCCTAGTTAGCCTCTGTCAGGGTCCAACTCTGCTGGGAGAGTGTAGGAACGACAGAAAGATGAGGGAGGGTCCCCTGGCCAGAGTCCTCTGTGATTCCTTCCTGTCCTTCCCCTGGCTCTGGGCCTCACTCTCTTAACATTGGTACCACTGGTCCTGCTCCCTCCCTCCCTCCCTCCCTCTCTGCCTTGTGGGAGAGGAAGGGAGAAGCAGATCCTCTGGGCAGCACAGGTATGTCCATGGCCAAGATGGAGACCTTCAGGATTGGCGCCAATAAGATTGATTAGGCTACTACTCCTACGTATCATTTCTATAGCGCTACTGGTGCGTACATAGTGCTTTACAGTCCCTGCCTGTGGACTTACGATCAAAGGGCACTTTTACACGCAACGCAGAACGGGTGTTGGGGGGATCGAACACACATTCAACACCCGTCCATGTTGCTTGTACACAGTGTGACAATTTTGACACCGATTTGAACACCCACTGAACACCGGATGAACCCGCTTAGTAGGGGTGGGAGACCGGGGAGAATACCGGATACCAGATTTACCAGTATCGGATCTCCCCGGTGTCGGATTTACCGGTATCGGCATACCAGATTTTAAACATTGGCTGCGTACCGTTTTTTTTTACATTGCGGCCATTATTTCAATAGCGCGCAATGCAAAAAACCTGGTAACGCGCTCAATGTTAAAAATCTGGTATGATGGTACCGGTGAATATCGGATTATCGGATTAATCCGATACTGATATTACCACCCCTACCATTTAGTACTCACTGGTTGATGATGGGTTCATTTCCTGTGTTCACGGTGAACACTGGTATCATTGCTCATCTGAACATGATTGCAGTGTGTTGCAGTATCATGTGACCAGAGTAAAGGGTACCTGGAAGTGGTAAGCGCAAGCATCACCAGCATTTTCGGCGGTATCAATGGTCCCACATTCTTTTTTAAGCGGCTAGTGCAGAGAGACGATGCAGAGGGAGACAGTGGGTGTCTTCAGACGTTACGAGATCACGGTGAACCACGGTGAATACCCACCTGTGGTCACCGTGTCTCGAACGTCTGTTTGCGGTGCGCCCCTCCCACTTTCCCCGCCGGGATCCCCCCGGCACGTCTGTTGTGCCGTTACGGGGTGACCCCAGTGGGGAACGAAGCCGGTGGTTTCGGTACGGGGCCAAAGGGCCCCGTATCGTTTGAAATCACCCAGTGCTAAGGTAATCTGCTTAAACACGGAACCAATGGGGGAAAAGGTTTTCAAAGGGTGTTGACGATCACACCCTGTTTGTGTAAATATGTAAAGGGTGTTAACCCAGTGTTCATCAAACACCTGTTCTGTGTCACGTGTAAAAGTGCCTGATGGACAAGGGTGAGGGGAACACGGCAACGCACATACACACATATTCCCATTTCACAGATGGGGAACTGAGACTCAGAGGTTGTGACTTGCTCAAGGTCACCCAGTGACCTTGTTGTAGAAGCAGAATCCTGCTTGGGCAGGATTTGAAACCTGGTTTCCCACGTCCAAGTCCAGCACTTGAACATGGGCTGCTGCTTGTGTGGCACTAAAAGGAGCTGGATGTCATTTGTGGAGGGGTCCTCTGACACAGCCATGAGAGGTCCCTGTGTGGAAGCTCTGCATTCACCTGCGAGGGAGACTTCCCTGGAGAATGTCGTGCATTTGCGGTAAAACTAACAAATGAGGCTGTCAACGCCGGAGTTCTGAGCTTGATGAGAAAACGAATATCACGGCGCTGTCGCCAGTAACAAAATCACTCAAGCTAAGCCACGGAGTGATAGCAACGCCATGATACTTGGCCGTGTGTATTTAGCCTGACGCATCGGTATCGATACTCATTAGTGTGATGAAAGTCCCAAAGTTGTCATTTGCGGAACATTGCAGGGAGCTCAAGGGGGCTTTGGGGAGTCATGGAACAGCTGACTCAAAATGCCAAGGGGTCCACTGTCCATCAAGTACAGGGGTGCAGTTCACAGTGCGGTGGACTGGAAAGCAGAAGCTACCGCCATAGTGACTAGCTCCCTTCTTCTCTGCAGAGAAGGCTGCCAAGGGCATGTGTTCCTCTTGCCTAGCGTGCCAAGGGCTGTGTGGTAGACTGTAAGCTGACTAAGGTTGACACTAGATGTAAAAAGGGCAGCTACTTTAAAGGAAACACCCTGCTTTGTAGCAAACCGACAGTCATTTGCTCTGGAGATAGCTGCTGTGACGTAGGGACACCCTGCTGGGCTATAAAAACACTTGTCTACGAACAAGGACATGTTGCTCCACAAGACAGACATATCAATGCTTTGCTCCAAAGCAGGGTTTTTTTCCCACACAGATGCTTCCTTATCCACAGTCTCCATCTTGCCTGTTCAGTTTGATGCAGTAGGAACCAATTCTGGGATCAGCATTTCGCAGACATTGATAGCTTGACGTCGATGCACACATTAATAATTGCCTCTGGGGATAACACTATTCTGATACTTTCCCCCCAGTACCTTCTTGATGAGCTGCTTCCTGCTGCTTCCAGCCTTAACAGTCTGGTCGGGACTGTGTCTCAGATGCCTGTAAAGAACATAAGAACTACCATACTGGGTCAGACCAATGTTCCATCTAGCCCAGCATCCTGTCTCCGATAGTGGCCAGTCACGGTGGCTTGGGTGAGGCACCCAACAGGTCACCCTGGGGGATCCATTCCCTGTTGTTTCCCCCCAGCTCCCATCATGATCCCATCATGATCCTGTCTGGATAATAGCTGCTAATGGACCGATCTTCCAGAAACTTGTCCAAACCTCTTTTAAACTCAGCTATAGGACTGGCCCTTACCCTTATCTACAGGCTCTGACAGTAGATTCCACAACCCAATTATACGCTGATATTTTCTTTTATTTGTTTTAAACTTGCCACCCATGAGTTTCATGGAGCATCCCCTAGTTCTTGTACTAGCTGAGAGGGTAAATAACTGCTCCTTGTTTATTAGTTCCACCCCACTCATGATTTTATAGACCTCTATCCTATCTCCTCTCAGTCGTCTCTTCTCCAAGCTGAAGAGCCCCAACCTACCAAGCCTCTCCTCATACGGGAGCCCTTCCATGCCCTTGATCATTTTTGTTGCCCTTCTCTG
>QEPC01009472.1:3279790-3353791 GCA_003113815.1 Sphenodon punctatus | reverse complement strand
GGAACCAATGGGGCTTCCGGTGAGGCGGGCGCAGCAAGAAACAAAACTGTCGGCCTCCCCCCTTCCCAACACCTTCTGAGCTAGTCACTGTTCCTGAACAGCAGGCGTTTAGGAAGGCTCCCTCTCTCCCAGCAGTTTTTGTTCCTTCCTATTCCTAATCCATAGCCATCCTCCTCCTATTTCACCCATCCAACCCATTTACCTCTATATTATCATTTATTTAGATTATATTAGATAGATTTAGGTGTTATTTTTTTGTTTTTACTCCTCCCTGTGTTCCCTGTGTTCAATCTTCTTTCCTCCCTCCCCCTTCCATTGAATCCTTTCCCTCTCCCTCTTATTCCATCCCTGATTCCCTTCCCCTGTTTTAAGTTTTGGATATATTTAGAGTAGGATTATTATTAGATTGATTTTCATTTCAGTTTTGTACCCCTCCCTGTGTTCTTTGTGTTTCCCCCTGTGTAATGTTGTATATATAGATTGATAGTTATTAGATAGATACTTACTAGATAGATATACATAGTAGTTAGTTTAGTTATAGAGATAGATAGAGATACAGTGTGCTTGTAGGACAAGGTCTTTCAGCCTCTCCAGCCCCAGGACCCACCATCATGGGTCTGGGGCCATCATTCCTCGCACAGAAGCGATGTCTTTCCACCGCACCAAGAAACAGCCACTCCAGCACCAGGACCTGCCATCAGGGTCCTGGACCAAAGTTACAGGTAAGGAGGGCTGTGGTCGATATCTACAAGCTGCCACTCTAGCCCCAGGACCCACCATCATCGGTTGGGCCATCATTCCTCGCACAGAGAGCCTTTTTCCAAATGCCCAAACCGAACCGAAAATGACTGAACCGAACGGCTGAATCCGAACGTGGTAACAGAACCGAATGGCCGAACTGAACGGCCGAACCTGAACCGTGATGTGTTCGACCATCCCTAGTTTGTCAACATGCCCTGTAATTCTGTGCTTAATGATGCTTTCTACCATTTTGCCCAGCACAGACGTCAAGCTTACTGGTCTGTAGTTTCCAGGATCGCCTCTGGATCCCCTTTTAAATATCGGGGTTACATTTGCCACCCTCCAGTCCTTGGGTACGGTGGCAGATTTTAGTGTCAGGTTACAAATTACTAACAGTAGGTCTACGATTTCATATTTGAGTTGCTTCAGAACTCTGGGGTGAATGCCATCTGGCCCTGGTGACTTGTTAGTATTCAGTTTGTCAATTTGTCCTAGAACATCCTCCAACCTCACATTGATTTGTAACAGCTCTTCCAATTCCTCGCCCACAAAGCAAGGATCTAGCGTGGGTACATCCCCAAATACCTCCGCAGTGAAGACCGGCACAAAGAACTCATTCAGCTTCTCTACAATGTCCTTATCCTCCCTGAGCGTCCCTTTTACTCCCTTGTCATCAAATGGCCCAACTAACTCCCTAGCAGGCTTCTTGCTTCTGATGTATTTGAACACGTTTTTGTTGCTTGTTTTTGCCTCTTTAGCAAGCCTTCCTTCAAAATCTCTCTTGGCCTGCCTTGTTAACACTTTACATTTACGTTGCCAGTGTTTATGATCTTTCATATTATTTTCAATGGGACTAGCCTTCCATTTCTTAAAGGATGCCTTTTTGGCTCTAATAGCCTCCTTCACCTCCCCATTTAGTCACAGTGGAAGACGTTTGGTCTTCCTGCTTCCTTTTTTAACTTTTGGGATGCATTTAATCTGGGCTTCCAGAAGGGGGCTTTTAAAAAGCCTCCACGCCGCTTGCAAACTTGTAGCCCTTGCAACTGGGCTTTTTAGTTTATTTTTAACTAGTTTCCTCATTTTGTTATAGTCTCCCTCTTAAAAGTTAAATGCTGCAGCTGTACTTTTGTTTATCTTTCTCCCTACAGAAATTATGTCAAATGTGATCATATTATGATTGCTATTGCCTAGTGGCTTCACTACAGTTACTCCTTGCACCAGGTCCTGCGTGCCACTCAGCACTAGATCTAGAATAGCTCCTCCTCTCATTAGTTCCTGAACCAGCTGTTCTAGGAAGCAGTCGTTTACTGTATCCAGAAATTTGACCTCCACGTCCTGCCCCGAGGAAACATTAACCCAATCAATATTAGGGTAATTGAAGTCACTCATTATTATTATGTTGCCGAATTTAGTAGCCTGTCTAATCTCTTTTAGCATTGCTTTATCAGTCTCTCCGTCCTGGTCAGGGGGACGGTAGTATAGCCCTACTGCGATACTCTTCCCCTTTATACCTGGAATTTCTATCCATAGAGATTCTAGGGAACAGTTTGCGTCCTTTAAAATTTTAATTGTACTTGACTCAATGTTGTCTTTTATGTATAGAACCATCCCACCACCAACTCTCTCTACTCTGTGATTCTGATATATTTTGTACCCTGGTATTACAGTGTCCCACTGGTTATCCTCATTCCACCATGTCTCTATGATGCCTATAATGTTGGCGTATTTGGACTCAGCGTGGCCACCCGGCATCTTCAGGAAAACCAAGAAGCAAACAAGCTGGTAGATTAGCTCAAGTTGCTGCTTCATCTCCTTGATTCCAGCTGATGTTCACCCCTGGTTGTTGCCGGCAGCAGAACAGCAATAGTCGTCCTCTCGTCTCACATAGCCAGGAGTTGCATTAATACTAGGATGATTTATTCTAAAGAGGGACTCTGAAGCTAAGGCTCCCCTTTTCCTAAGGTTAGACCCCTGTGAATTCTGCGATCGCAGCCATTGGCATGGAATAAATTTTGCATTTGGCTAAATTGTTGCAGAAATTGCCTCTGTTGGTGCAGAATTACAGCCTGCGTGTGGAGAAAAATGAGCTTCCCAATGGGCTGTCAACACCATTGGTGGCTGGTATATATTCTGGTCTAATGGGGTCCTGTGCCACAGCTCCTGAAGGAGGGCAGCCCAGGACCCCCACAGGGGAGAGGAAAGCCCTGACATCTGCACTGTTGATAGGTCCATGTCTTCTCCATAGGGCCCATTTGAGGTTCTATGTTGAGGCTGTGAGGGCAGCAAAGAAGGAATTCCTTGCTGCCCTCATAGTGTCTGTGAAGTCACGCACGACGGATCTATTTCGGGTGGTTCGGGGGCTGGTTAGTCAGGCCTTCCTCCTCCTGGATGGGGACTTGTCCCAGGCCCACTGTGAGCAATTTGTCACCTACTTCGCAGACAAGATTGCTCAGATCCAGAGCGACTTCGACACCGGATTGAAGGCAGTAAGTGAGGAGCGTGAGGTTGCGGAGGCCCCATCTGGTCCATCTTCTTGGGTTGAGTTTCAGGAAGTGACACCAGCCAATGCGGTGGATGTCCTGGGGTCTGTTAGGGTCACCAGTTGTCAACTCAATCCGTGCCCATCCTGGTTGGTGAAAGCCTCCAGGGAGACGTTGGGGACGGTGCTGGCGAGGGTTATCAATGCGTCCCTTCGGCAGGTTAGATTGGCGCCCAGCCGTAAGCAGGCTGTGGTGCATCCCCTGCTGAAGAAGCCATATTTAGACATGGATGTGCTCGCCAGCTACTGTCCTGTCTCTAACCTTCCCTTTTTAGGGAAGGTTATTGAACGGGTGGTGTCACTGCAGCTCCAGTGGCATCTTGATAGCATCAGTTTCCTTGACCCTTTTCAATCTGGGTTCTGCCCCGGCTGTCGTACTGAGACGGCGTTGGTGGCTTTGGCTGATGATCTCCGCAGGGAGATGGATGCAGGACATTCGACATTTTTGGTTCTGCTAGATCTCTCGGCTGCTTTTGATACCATGGATCATGGACTGCTGTTGAGATGGCTGCGAGATCTGGGGGGCCTGGACGGAACCATTCTTGGATGGTTCTGCTCATTCCTCTCAGATAGAAGCCAGAGGGTGTTGCTGGGAGCTGAAACATCGAGCCCCCGGGTCTTGACCTGTGGCATTCCGCAAGGTTCCATTCTGTCTCCACTGTCATTGAATGTGTATATGCAGCCCCTGGGGGAGATCACGAGACGGTTCGGGGTGCGATGTCACCAATATGCTGACGACACACAGCTGTACCTCTCTTTTTCAACGGACCCAGGTCCTGGCGTCTCGGTACTTTCCCAGTGTTTGGAGGCCATGGCGGATTGGATGAGGCAGAGCAGACTGAAGCTGAATCCAGAGAAGACGGAGGTAATGGTAGTGGGGAGGGCGAAGGAGGTGTCGGCTCCCCCTATTGGGGGGGGTCTGCCCTCCGGTTGCCCAGCAGGTTCGGAGTCTGGGGGTGATTTTGGATGCGGACCTCTACCTGGATTGGCAGGTGGAGACGGTGGCTAAAGCCACCTTTCGCCAGCTGTATCTGGTGTGGAGGCTGCACCCGTACATCTCCAGACCCAACCTGGCCACTCTCATCCATGCCTTCATCACCTCAAGGCTCGATTACTGCAACGCGCTCTATGTGGGGCTTCCCTTGATATTGGTTCGGAGGCTGCAGCTGGTGCAGCATGCTGCGGCCTGTCTCCTTATGGGGACGGGTCGCCATGACATTACACCAGTGCTCCATTCTCTGCACTGGCTGCCTATAGCGTACCGAGTCAAGTTCAAGGGGTTAGTATTGGTATACAAAGCTTTATACGGTATCGGCCCCTCTTATCTCGGGGACCACCTCACCTTCCGTGACTCAGGACGAACCCTCCGATCCACTGGGGCGGGGGGCAACCATGAAGAGGGCGTTCTCAGTGATCAGGCCACGGTTGTGGAACTCCCTTCCGAAGGAAGCCTGCCTGGCCCCAGGTCTGATCGCCTTTCGGCGGGCATGCAAGACTTGGCTGTTTACCCAGGCCTTTGGAGGGGAGGGGTAAATGGGGGAGATTGGTGGGGTGGGGTAGGGGATTTGGGGGAATTGAGGGTGGGGTTAGGGTTGGGGTTTTTAAAATTATTTTAAAATTGATGTTGGTTTTAATGTATTTTATTGTTTTATTGTATTGTTGGATGCCCTGAGATGTTGTGGGCATGAGGGGGCAGCATAGAAATGTTAAGAAATAAATAAATAAATAAACGTGGTATTTTGTGAGGTTTTAAAAAAGAGGAGATGTTTAAAACTGACAGACTGGCATGCTGGAAACTTCATCTGCATCCTGAATCTGCAGCATTTGAAAAAAAAACTTCTATCATTTATTCTGCTTAAAGAATCTGGGTTGCCTGGTTGCAGAATTTGAAAATAAAAATATTGCAGAATTTACAGGGTCCCCATTTAAGGGTAGAAGAACATCAGTGAGAGGGTGGTGTCTCCTTTATATCCCAGTGACCACGTAGTTGGTAGGTGATGAGACGGAGACACCCCCAATCCATTAGATACCCCCCCTCTGGGATGTACTTTAAAATAGGAGCTTCTCCTTCACCTGGATACTCTACCTGAGGCAGTACTGGCTGTCACTCTGAGCTATCAAGGCTGCAGCGTGGGCAAGCGAGGTCTCACAGCAATGACTCTTTTACAACATGGAGGTTGTCTGCCTTCCTTTCTCCTCCAGATGCTGAAATCTCCCGAGGAAACTCAGAGGTCTCCTTTGACTGGCCACCAGTCTCTTTTCACAGACTTTATTGTGTGCCAAAAGAAGTCTCTCAGCGTGGTGTGAAACTGCCCAAAGCTCCCTCTGGCAAAGAGAATTCCACCGGGCCTTTGCCTGACATGAACATAGCTTAGTGTTGAGGTGAGAGCAAGTGTTCCTGTACTGTCTGGGAATACCAACATTTCGGGAGCACTTGAGACTGTTTTTCAGTGTGGCAGAGTGCTGCCACAAGATGGCAGACTGGAGAGAATAACAAGGCAAAATGGACGCTATCCCTTTAAGAGCCAGAACAACAGGCCTAGCCTAGGCCTATATAAAGGAGGCTTGAAAGACTTAGAGAGCAGAAGTCCGGAGACAGCAAGAGAGACAGAGTTCTCTAGGCTCCAGAATGCCAAGGCTTGGAAGCCCAGCTCAGGTCTGACCGAGGCCACAACTGGAACTACTTGAGACCCAGGCTGCTTGAAGGTGAGTAGGCCTCACCTCAACTGGAGGACTGAACTGTTGCACTCAGGTGTGCTCTTTCTGTGCTTGACTTTTGTTAACTGGTATAACTTTTGTTTAGAGGGACCCACCCTCGTTGGAAGAAGCCCTCAGTTGGCGGGTCCAGGCCTGGCTGTAGGGGAGTGTGTGGAGGCCAAGTATAATATTAGGGGTACTAGACCCCATGAGAGGTTTGGGTGTAGCAGACACCCCTCTTACTCCTGTCCAGAGTCCAAGCTAATTCCCCAGTTGTGCAGATCACAGGGCCCTGTCACAATTGGTATTTCCTCACTATCATCATCATCATCATCATCATTTTTATTTTTATATAGCGACCCCCTGCCATTCAACAATTTTAACACAACTTTGAATCCTCACAACATCCCTGCGAGGTAGGTTAGACTGAGAGAATAATGTGACTGGCCCAAGGTCACCCAGTGAGTTTCTGGCTAAGGGGAGATTAGAACGGGGGTCCCTCTCAGCTCCCGGTCCAAGTACTACACACTTAGTCACTTAGTCCCTTGCTCTCTCGCCCTCAGCTCGCCTCTCCCTTCCACTTCACTCCATCCCGCCCCGTCCCCCTGCTGCTGTGTGTCCTTTAAATCTCCCTCTGCTGCCTGTGTTGTTGCTGGTTGCCCGGCAGCGACGCTGTGTGCTTTGTCCCCGGCTGGGAATCGTTTCCTTTGATTCTGGCCAGTGGTTGCCGGCCAGATGTTACTTTTTGTTGGTTCTCATCGGGAATCTCTTTGACCACGCTTTCGGAAATGATCCGGGGGGGAGCTCCAGAAGCATGGTTGATTTTGACCCCATGTGGGTATTGACCGTGGTGAACATCTGGCGGCCACCGAACAGACGTTCAGGGTGCTTTGGCCCTGCCGCGGGATTGACCGTGGTTCACTGTGGTTGAGCGTGATCTCGTAACGTCTGAAAATACCCTTTGTATGAGACAATACTCATTGGGGAATGAATGCTAACCCATCCACCGTGTCCCATCAAAGAGGCACTCCAGTCTGCTGGAAGATGCTTGAAGATTCCATTTGCTGCCAATCATGTGGCTACTTGCATGTCTTCAGTAACATAGGACTGAGTCAGGGCTGGTGAGAGGTGAGGTAATTAAGAGAAGGTCATGACTCCAATCTATGCAGCGGTCTGGTACCTCCAGAGCCCTCTCTTCCTTGCAGTCAATCCCAATTCATGTACACTGTTTCAAACAAAAGTCTGTGAATTTTGGAGAAAACTGCCGCCGCTCCCTCCATGCGTGCTTGCAAAAGGTCCACCCATTCTGCAGGTCCGTCCATTTCTGTTCAGGGTCCCTTGTTGTATAAGGTTTCTCTCTATCAATTATGTTCTCATTTGAAGTTATGGTTGCAAGGTAGCTGGCTAATGACTCTTTCTTCTGCTTTGATTATTTATAGGGCTTTTACACTTTGCATTTGCTAGGCTGCCAAAGATTAGGATGAAATCTGTCCCTTGCAGCTCCGCTGACTGGGAGTCCAGCCTGGGTGACCGATTGGATTGAGAAAGCATTAATGCTCGTCCGGTGGAAAGTTTTTGAAGCACCAAGATGCTTCCTGCAATCAGAGGGAGACACTGGGCATTTTTACACACACGTTAAAGTTCTGGATGTTTCAATCTTCTGGGTTTACAAGTCCACAAGTAAGTTCTGGATTCATTTTTCACACACACACTGCCCTGAGGCAGTTCCTGGAGGCATTCTTCACACTAACACTGCTCTGAGGCAGCCTAAAGTAGCCGCAGTGGTAGACGTGAGGGGCTGCCAGGGAAACCAAATGACCACAGCTGCCAAGAGCAAAGCAGTTTACCAGGATAACTTTTTACACACACAAGTTCTGGGAGAAGTTCTATGCAGAAGTTCAAAGAGCCAAATGTTTAAGATCTGGGTGAGTGATTTAGACACACAGAAAGTTCAGGATGTAACAGCAAACATCCAGGAGAAATATGTGTGTAAAAACACCCACTGTGTCAGGAGCAGCAGGTCTCATATTGGAATGTCCTGGTAGGTTCAGGGTCAAGAGTTTGAGACGTGGTCTGGCTAGATGTCGGGTCCAGGCCAGGGGTTGAGAGCCGGGAGGTCAGACAGGATTCGGGGGTGGAAGGCAGGCCGGCTGGTAGGGCAAGAGGGCTGTAGAGGCAAGGTGAGTTGGAGAAGCATGTGGGTGGGAGAAGAGTTCTAGCAGGATGGTCTGGTTAGCAGTTTGTTGGCAGATGGCTCAGTGATGTGGATTTTCTGAAAAATGTTGAATCGGAAATTTTTCCAGAAAATAGAATGAAATGAAACTATTTCATTACTTTGTAAAGTGCCAGGTACACTGCTGGCACTATATAAATGTTTGTTAATAATAATAATAATAATAAATAAATAGCTGGTTATTTTGGGGAAAGGGCTGTGCATGTGCAACAATATAAAAACCAAACGGGGTACACAGCTCTAGTAGCTAGCACATAGCTGCTATTACATCTAGAAGTGTGCACTGCTCTGATACATTAGAGACATGGATTTTTGCAAAGGGCCAACCTAGTTGCTGTGCGTTAGGGATGGGCGAACACGGTTCGGAAGTTTGGAGTTCAGACCGAACTCGACCAGTTCAGTCGACCGAACCGAACTTCCGAACTGAACTCAGTTTTCGAACTGAACCGAATTTCCGAACTCGGTTCTGTTCGCCCATCCCTAAAAGATAATATTCCATTTAGTTTAATGGGGTTTGAATTTCTGAACTAAGTTCGGAGTTCGGACTGAACTCAAATAGTTCGGTCGACTGAACCGAATTTCCAAACCGAACTGAATTTCCGAACTCAGTTCTGTTCACCCATCCCTACTGTGCGTTGCCATGATGTTTTTAGCAAGCGCGGGTTGCGGTGTAGAAGAAAGAATACAAACAGCCCAGGGAAGGGACTGAGGAGGACTCAGCAAGTGAGGAACTGGGAGGTGCTTTCTCAGTTGTACCCTCTTCAGAATGAAGATTTGCCCAACCCCCCCCCCCCCCCCCCCAGTGGTTTATATCACAGCACTCTCTGCCCTTTGTAGAGCTGGGTGGAATTGGCCATTCTGGTTTGGCGGGAATTTTCTGCTAAATTGGAACACCGATCGAAATTTCGATCAGATTTCTGATCAAATGAAATCTTTAGTCAGAATTCTGATTGAATGATATATGCATGCACAAAAATGTTCAGCAAACCGGCGGTGGCCATTGTATAGCTGCCACCATTTTGTGGTACAGCAGCTGCCATTGTGCACATGTCCAGTACAGTTGTGGCCATTTTGCACATATGCAAATCAGACAAAAAAAACCCCACCCCCTTTCAATTGATTCTGGTGAAAGAGAATTGGAATGTTCATCCCTTCCGGGTTTCACCAGATTGGATTGACGACTGGACTCCGTCAGAAAGGGAATCGGGTTGAACGCAAAATTTCACCCCATGCCTTTGGCTGACTTCTGTCCCCCACAAAAGGATCTATTACACCAGGGATCTCATCCAGGAAAGAACTGGTGAAAGGATACTATTGGGTAGCTGCAAGCACACATTGACTTAAACATCTGCTTACACAGTTAGGCACCGAGGCCATGACAACATCATCGATTGGTTGATGGATCCAATCCAACACCAGATTGATTTTGCCCATTTTCCTGTCTGGTAATACCCTTCATGTCTTGCTTTCCCTTCTGTAAAGTGGAGGCAGCAGCCCTGCCCTCCTTCCAAGAGGGAGTGTGTGAATAATAAGCTTACTAATATATAATGAGGTGTTTGAATACTATTTGTGCAGATGACCATGTATCTAGAGAGAATATCTACCAACAAGCTAGGGCAAGTAAGATTAAAAACAAAATGCTTGTATTGATACTTGTGAAGCTGCCTCCACAAACCAAATTAAAACCTGTCGTCTGTGGTCATTCCTCCTAATGAGCTCCCCCTTCCTTTCTGTACAGCGCGCAGCTGATACTCGCAGCCACTTTCCCCATTAAGCAATTAACGGTGTCATTAAAAGTGAATGAGTTCACTGAACCGAAATTAACAGCAACAACAAATTAAAATTAGAAATAGCACACAGCAAGCCTAGAGCTAGAGATGGGCTTTTAATATATATATTTCATTTCCAAGTCACTTCCAGTGTCTGTGATGTGACAATAAGACTCGCGACTGCCTCTGAAGTTCTTGGAGCAGTAAATAAATTAGTGGTGACACAAGTGTAGGCTCAGCTCCCACATCCCCCTTTGGCTGCTCTGTCTCTTTCTTGGTGGTGAGTTGTTTGATTCAAAGGAGGAAAGAGCAGGTGCGGAGGGGAAGGAGAGAACCCACTTGAAAGACACTAAGTGCAAGACATACCTACTTACTCCTTGGTGCACACAGGTTGATCAAAGGCATGAATGCATGTCTGCAAAATGGCAGTCTTCATTTCTAGCCCTCAATGTACTTCATAAAGGTAGACAACAAAGATGGGCTGACTAGCTCAATAATATCACCCGGTTCCTGAGCTCAGACTGAGAACAAATGTTTCTCGAGTCTTCTTGACTAGGCCATATATGAAAGAGTCACTCTCCTATACGTCAAGGTGCTAGTGTTGACCTTTAAAGCCCTAAATGGCTCGGTCCCATTATATATGGAAGACCATCTCTTCCCCTCTGCTTCCTTTTGATACTTAGGAGACCTGAAATAAGTAGTCCAACAACTGTCCAAATAGATAAACTTGACAAATATACTCTACTCAAATAAAAAATGGCAGCTTGGGTTGTCTCTCCCTCTGTTCCCCTTCCTATGTCTCTCCCCCAGCTACTGTCTCTCAGATTGTAAGCCCTAGGGGCAGGAACCATGTCTATTTTATTACTTTGTAAAGTGCCAGGTACACTGCTGGTGCTATATAAATGTTTGATAATATTAAAAATAATAATAATAAATTAATAATAACTAGAGCTGAAACAGGTAGCCAATTTATTATCCGCAAATAACGCCTGCAATTTCAGATGCTGTGTTGGGTACCTGACTGACTATCTGGGTGCTGATCAGGTGGCCAATTACCTGAAAAATGGGAAATATGGGCATCAATTGACCGACTACTTAGCAGTAAATTGGTTTGGGAAAACAGTGAAAAATGGGAGGGAAACTAAAATAAACAAGTAAATAAATAAATTTGAATGGAAACTCAAAAGAACCAGTATCAGAAGTCGATATTCTGAAACTGGAAGTTGGTAAATTAGGACATCAGGTCACCTATCAGGCACTATTGGGTAACAATTAGTACCTGAAGGTGGAGGGTTGGGTCAAGTACTGGAAATTCAATGGGTTTACCCATTGGTTTTTTTGGAGAGGGGAGTACTTGTTATATCTCTAGTAATAATAACTGATATCCAGGCATTTATGCTCTCTCAGGTATCAGTTTTGATTATTTTATGTTGGTTTTGTTTTTGTTTTTGTTTTGGTTAGTTTGGTTTCCACTGTAGGGGTGGGAATATTGGTATCGGATAAATCCGATACTCCCAATAATCAGGTATATCGGATTAATCCTATAATCTGATAATCACCGGTATCGGCATACTGGATTTTTAACATTGGTCACTTTACTGGTTTTTTTACATCGCGGCCATTGAAGTGAATGACTGCAATGTAAAAAAACCGGTAAAGCGGCCAATGTTAAAAATCCGGTATGCCGATACCGGTAAATCCGATACCGGGGAGATCCGATACCGATAGATCCGGTATTCAGTATTCTCCCCGGTGTCCCATCCCTAGTTTCCAGTTTTATTGCATCAGTTATTTTTCCAGTTCAGTCACATTGTTTTGGCAACATTAGCACTCTTGCGCGTATGCAATTGCTGAAAATCAGGAAACCAAAATACTGAGATGACCAAACAACTGAAATCAGTCACCCCCCTTTCATAACTAGGGTAATGAAAACGAATGAATAAGCAAACAATCTGTTATTATTTGTTTTCATTTTTCATTTAATTACTGCGCATGGCATAAAATGGCTGCGCAAAGTGCCATTCTGGAAAGGCGTGTGCATACACCAATGGCCCGTTGGTGCATGCACACCCCTTTCCAGAACGGCACTGATGCTGCCTGCACCAGTCTGAAAACGGGATGCACATGCGCCGAATGGTCTTGGTGACATTTCCTTTTTTTTAAAAGATTTTTAATAAAATAAAATTTAAAAAGTCCTTTACGACCCCACCCCCACAACAAATGAAGAGTTTTTTGTAAATGAACACAAATGATGTGCATTCTGCACACCCCTTAAAGGCCCAGCCGAAAATATAATTCCTGCCACCTGTTTCAGCTCTCTTCGGTTCAGTTGACAACAATCCCTTGTTAGTTCCATCAGTGCACCAAGTTCATACAAAAAGTCACGCAGAGAGGCATTCTCGGTGACTGCTCCACAGCTTTGGAACTGCATTGCCAGGGATATTTGTAAAAACCTGAACTTGAGCATCTTCCGGAATCAATGCAAAACCTTTGTATTTGTCCAGGCATCTAGTAGGCTGGGATGAGTTCTCAGGAAATAAGTTTTGCGTGAATTAATTTTTATACTGTATATTTATTATACCTTTAATTTTTGTACCTGTTTTACATGTTGTTATTTAGCCTAGGCCCTCGGTGTTGGGCGAATTTATGAGCCTAAATAAATAAACATTGCCTCAGAGTGATGATTGTTATATCTGGAAACTCTAACTGGAACTGAAATCATCACCTAATTTGTTAACTATGGTTAATAACCATGGTTCTTGCTAGTCAAGCAGTTAACTGATTGGTAACCAAAAACTAGAATGGTTAGCCAACTTTACAAAATATTGGTTAATGCTGTTGTTGGTTAACCAACTTTCCAAAACATTGGTACCGTTATTAGTTAACCAACTTTCCTGAATACCAAATGGTACCAATAACCAGATATTGAAAAGGAAGCAGAGTTAAACTTGAAACCAGGTCGGGGTGGCGTGACATGAACAGGAAAGGAATTATGGGCAAGCAGAACAAGCCGGTAATCGTGGAACAGATGGGAAAATGACAAAGCATCAGCACAATAAACAGCGAAAATCAGTATATTGATGAAATTGCTGGTTAGTTATCAATTGGTTCTCAGTCAGTAACCAATCATTCCTGGATTGGCTCGATTACTGTGAATTTGATGGCTACAGATATTCACACAGATAACTATTCCAGCAGCTCTATCCTCCATGTATTCTGAATCTCAATCCAGGGCACATTTTCATTTATTGGTGGCATGTTGTACTGAGAAAGATCAACCTTTTTGCTGATTTCCTCAACTTTTTCTCTCGTTCTCTTCTCCCTTCTGTCTTCTTGAACAAATTATCTTGCAGGCCGACTGCATTGTGCTCAAGATAAACGGGATGCATTTGAGAAATGTCAATGTTACTATCAACCCAGGCCCTGAGGATTGATGGCACAATGTACAAATATTCACCATCCCCTTCTATCTTTCTCTAGCATGTCATCCGTCTCCGCAAGTCCTTCTGCTCTGGGAGGTTGCTCATTGGCCTACTGCTCTCAGCCTTGTTAACTTGGTGCTCCTCCACCAGGCAGATAGCAGAAACCTCTGGGAACTGTGTTTGTGGAAAGAATTCCCACTGGGCATGGCAAAGACACAGGTTGGCTTAGATGGGGAAGAGGCTTAATTGGTGGAAGTTAACCCTGCAATGGATTTACACATGGAAGAACTGGTCTGCTGGGTTCAGATAAACTTTTTATCCACTGGCAGCCAGTAAAGAATCCTACCCAATGATCAGTCCTCTCTTTTTTCACTTGCATGAGCCCCAAAAGGCCAACATCAGCAGCAAGTTTCCATTGGCCAATGAGCTGGATTTTTTTTAAAAAATCATTGGCTCTCATTTCTCAGGATCCAGATCTTGAACCCTTACCCCTAGAGGTTCAATTGAAGAATAGATGTAGACTAGTTACTAGAAAGACATTTTTTAACAATAAGGGCAGGGAGGCAGGAGGCTAGTTTACCAAGGGAGGTGTAGAGTCTTTGTCGCTGTTCATCCCAATTCCTTTAGGGATTTTGGTAATTTTGGGGGGTATTATTTTGGATTTTCTGCTACTAAAAAAACTGCCCAACCAAAATTTCATTTTTTTGAGTACAAGAATCTGAAGCAGGGACACCAATGAAGTGATCGGTGAGATACACCTCACGTCACAGCGGAGCACAGCAGCGGAGACAAAGAGAGTGTGCTTTTATGACGTCCAGAGAGAGCCCTAACCTCAGACACACAGAGAGAGCAAGGACACAGCAACAAATGCTGGAAAGTGATGGAAATTGCCAAAAGTGACAAGAAGTGACGACATGTGACCAAAAATTGCCATCAGCATTCTTTATTTCAGTTAAAGCATGATAACAATATGGAATGCGGAAATACTCATGAGCATTCATCAACGCTCCCTAAAGGTCGGGATTTGATGATAGTACGGGAACACTTGTTCCTGATTCAGCCCTACTCAGGGATGGTCTAGGTGCAGTTGATTCTACTCCGTGGCATTGGGTGGACTTCATGACATTTAAAATTCCTTCCAGCCCTCCAATTCTATGAATACATGGAGTGAGACAGATCCGACAGAACTGCTTCCCAAACCTCAAGTATTAAAAAGCTTCCTCACCTCACCCTGGGAGTCAAGCTTCCCCATCCCCATGACAAAAACATCTGTGCTTTTTCCCACTGCAGCCCATCTGGGAAATAAATCAAACACTTAGAAATCAGAACCTCACCCGTTAAAGATGCAGGCAAATGAAATCCATTGCAGGAAAAGGTCAAGGGATTATCAATAGAAGAGGCTGCCAAGGTAGCGGCTTCCTCAGGTTCGATTTCTATGAATATGTCTTGTCTGATTAGCCTTACATCTTCCATCTATTATAGATGTGTATTGTGTCGGAAACCAGACTCTGGAGAGAGAAAACTCCTTATTACTTCCCAGGCCCTTTGTGAGAACCATGGAGTAGAAATGTATTGTATCAGGGATGAATCAAAACCCTTCTCCTCTCCCCATGGCCCGTGGGAGAATGGTCCCTGATCCGGACACGTTCTCAACTGGTTTTTTTTTTAAAAAAACCCACAAAGAATATTTTCCCTTACCATTTGTAGATTTCTTTGCACCTATTCTATTCAAGCATTAAAGATGCTTCTGAAGATAAGATGCCTATTTTTCATCTCTTTTACTCCTTTATATTATATAATATATCTCTTTCAATTCTTTGTCAATTTTCCAGCCCGTTCAATCTTGCATGCAATCTCGGACAGAGAGAAGAATAGAACTAGGGTTGCAGAATGTAAAAATATTGAGCGGCAAGAGAAATTAGAAAATTGGAATAGTGCAAACAGATAAACCCATCAAATTTGCACTATTCAGACTAAAACTGACAACAATAATTCATTTGTGTGTCATCGGATGCCCATTTTGGATGTTTTGGTTTGGTTATTTCATCATCTTTTTAAAAAAATTTTTTTTGCATACCTTATTTCAGCCCTGCCAGATGCCGTTGTGCTTTCACCGCAGCCCAAACCAAGTAACCAAAATATTGAAATAACCAAATAACCCAACTGAAAGAAATAAAATCTCCAATACGAGCCAAATAAACCAAAACAGAGTCCCCAAATAAACAGATGAGTGAATCTCCACTTTGATTGCGGATATCATTCGGCTATTTGGATAGCTGTCTGAAAATGGAAATAACATCTGTGAATACAAAACAATCTATTCTTAATTTCAGCTCAAATATCGAGACTGATTCGGACTAAGACCCTTTTCACACAGACACGCTAACACTGATAAATTTTATTATACGTGTAGTTACATTTTATTATACATGTTGCAGGGCTGCAGGTGTGCTCCATGGGTGCCCTGCAACATGTATAATAAAATGTAGCACCCATTTTATCAGTGTTAGAGTGTCTGTGTGAAAAGGGCCTAAGTCAGTGGACATTTTTACACACATGTTAAAGTTCCGGATGTTTCAATCTTCTGGGTTTACAAGTCCACAGGTAAGTTCCGGATTTATTGTTCACACACACACTGCCCTGAGGCAGTTTCTGGATGCATTCTTCACACTAACACTGCCCTGAGGCAGCCTAAAGTAGCTACAGCTATAAATCTGACAGGCTGCCATGGAAACCAAGTGACCACAGATGCCTGGAGCAAAGCAGTTTACCAGGAGAATTTGGGAGTTCTGGGAGAATTTCTACGCAGAAGTTCAAAGATCCGGATGTTTAAGATCTGGGTGAGTGAATTAGGCTGCATTCTCACCTGTGGCAGCAGTGGCGGCAGCGGGAGGGGAGGAGCCGGCGACTGGGAAAAGAGCCGGTGTGAATAGGGATCTGCTGCGGCTTCTCTTGCGCATGTCAGGGCACAAAATCCTTCCCTGACATGCGTGAGGGAAGCCGCGGCATATCCCCATTAGAACCGGCTCTTTTCCCGACCGCCGGCTCCTCCGCGCCGGCGCGGCTCCCTTGCCCCTCCCACTGCCGCCGCCACCACCGCAGGTGAGAATGCAGCCTCAGACACACAGAAAGTTCAGGCTGTAACAGCAAACATCCAGGAGAAATGTGTGTAAAAACACCCAATGATAGAGAATGCAGAACTAATAGCCCAGATATGATGATGGCAGAGAATGTGGAACTTATCATCTGGACAAGTCAATGATAGAAAATGTGCAACTTATTGCCTGGACCAGTCGATGAGAGTGAATGTAGAATTTATTGCATGGACAGGTGTTTTCAATTCACTGTTCCATTGACTGAATTTTATTTCCCCCTTGTGTTTGAGTGCAGATGCATTAAACTAGATGCATTTTTCTGCTCCTTTTTTTGTGAGTGGAAGCCTTATTTTGGTTACTCCAAGCTCTGGTCTGTCTCTTTTCAGTCCCCACCTGCAGGACAAGAAGGAGATTCAGCAATGGCATATAAGAGGACATTTAGAAGAATTTAAAGCCGTTATTTTGGCCCGTTTGAGTTCATTTCAGTTCTCTCCAAGTGCCTCAGATCCACATTGAATAAGATCATTGGATCCATTCATTTCATTCATTTCCATCCTGTTCTTTCATTGCCACAAAGTGGGTCAACCTCCAGCAGCTAAGTACCAATCTGTCTGTGCTCCGGATTACTGGGGAACAACCCGTCACCATTACATCCATGCACGTCTGCACATTTCTTATGGAGGAGCTGGCTCACCAGTTCTTAGCCAAAAAGAAAGACACTTGGGGGCCAATTTTGTGCCATGCTGGGACTCTGTGTTCTCATTGGCTTCAATGGGAGGTGAAGCATGCACATCACTGTGCAGAATAATAAGACCACTGTGGGTAAAGAGATTCAGAGGACAAGTCTCCTGGGAGACCTTTCAAAAATGGGGGCCTTGTTTATGGTTATACATTAAGTACGTGGCAACACCGACCCCAGATTACCTGATTCCCAGCTCGGTACCATAACGACAAAGTCATCCTTTGACTGTCACAACATGGTAAGAATTTTTGCTCCTCCCAAGTTCCCAACTGAGACAAATTAGTTCCAATGATATCTTTCATCGGATAAATTTCAGTGAGTGTATACAAGCTTCTGACTCTCTCACTAGAGGTGAAAAAGAAATTCCGCCCATTCCAATTTCCAATAGAAATCGGGCATTTTGTCCTTTCTGATCGGACATTGGAATGGACAACATTCTGTCTGATTCCAATCAGAGCAAATAAAATAATAATAATATTTTTAAAAAGCCTTTGTGCATGTGAAAAATGACTACCAATATACAAAATGGCGGTGATGTGGACACTTCCATTTTGGAGATGGGTAGCAGAAATTTTGTACATGTGCAGTGACTTCTTCTTCTTCTTCTTCATTATTATTATTATTATTATTATTATTACTATTATTACTTTGGCTTAAGAAAGGGGAACTGTTCCATTTTTGCAGAAATGTCTGCAAAAACTTGAGCTTTTGAACCACCAACCAAAGTGGGTCCAATACAGGATATTGTTTCAACTACTCTGCCTCCTTCTCTCACCTTGGAGGCTAAGGACATGATCCAGAAGCCTCCCACGCACTGCGCTTTATAAATGTCTAATAATAATAATAATGCCCATGCATGTGTGCGTATATGCAAGTGAATTCTGTGTGGTTTCTACATTGTTTGCACCCCAGTAATAGGGGTGCGTGGGGGTTGTGTGTGTGAACATACTCGCGTGTGTCACGTATACCTCATGCATTAGCCCATGGGTCTTAGGTTTGGTCCACTGGCCACTTTCACATGTACAAAACTAAACCGATTTATCGAAGTTGAAGCAATTGTTCGGGTTTTAAAAACATGACTGTGGATCCTCACCCCCACCCTCTGAGGCCAGTAGCGGGCCCCAGGGAATGAGGGTGGGGGAGGTTGGACCCCCTGTCCCAGGTGATGGGGGTGGTGGGGTTTAGGGATGAGATTTCTTTTATTCGAGACCTGGTTCCCTTCCCATTGAAGTCAATGGGAAAAATTCTCATTAACTGAAAACTAGAACTGGATTTTTGGATGCTCCAAATTTAAACTGAAACAGCCATTTTGGGGCTGTTTTGGTTTAAAATCGAAACTGAAATCCCACCCCTAGAGTTTGCCAACCAAAAGTGACAAGGGTTCACATGACAAGGTACTTTGGTTTAGAAAACAAAAGGGATTATCTGCTCCTGATTTTTCCACAGCACATACTTCACCTCCTACCCCTGAATGCCGTTGCTTGACATGTGACCAATACCAAGTTGTGAGTTAAGGACTTGATAAACTGATTTAGCTTTTCATGTGAACATGGTGTAACACGGCAACCGCACACTTGGTAGGTCCAGGTTCCTGACAGAGATAACTAAGAGGTTGTGCGGTACCATAGTCTTGAGTAATGCCAACCAAGAGAGGGAGTGTATATTTTTGTAATAAAACTGTGACTGGCACATTAATCTGATGCAAACGACGTCTAAATACCGAAACTAGCACAAAACCAAGCTCCCACCTACCCCCACCCCGTTCAGCTCAAATTATAGCATGGCAAACATTTCTTCTCTTTTTTCTTTTTTAAAGGGGTAAGAAAACTTTACTTCTAACATGAACTTTCAGGATTAAAAACATTTGTTCAGCACATTATTTGGATTTACAAAGGGCTTTTGACAGCTCCATTATTGAATTTTACAAACCGTTGCTCAATACTGAAATCCCCCTCATCATTCTCGTCGCTGCCGCCGCTACGGCTGCTGCTCGGGTGGTAGGTGGAAAGAAGAAAAGAAAGAATCAAAGAAAGAGAGTTGGGAAACAAACTTGACAAGGCTGTGTTTGTCTGTCCTGGTTGCGTGCGTGTTCGGGAGAGATATGCTAATGAAACACACAGGCGCGATCACAGAAGCGGACTTGTGTTGATAAACACGTCCCCTTGCAGTCTGGCTTTACAACATCCCCCAAAGAAAGCTGTTCTTTTAAAAAATGAAATTAAAAGCTAATAAACACATATTGTTACAATAATAAAACACTGCTTCCTTTGATATTTCTCCCTTTAAATAGAAATGCAGGCCAGGATGGGTTCTTTCTGCTCTGCTCCAAGCTGGAGTTTTTCCACTGACACAGCCTTCTCTCTGCAAGAATGGAGATGCAGTTATGTTTCTCTGAGGCGAGGATGGGCCCAGTCTTTGATGCATTGCTGGGTTCTCTTTCATTTTGTTTTACAATCTCCCTGCTTGAGCTCTCCGGGCAAAGGGGATTGGACTCGCTAGCTGCTCCTTTACTTAATTAACTTTTTTGTAATTGTAGAAGGGTAGGATCAAGATGGGAGCTTTCTTACATGCCGGGATGCCCTCGGACATGATGAGTAAGGCTGAGATGCAAGAGGAAGTTCCAACCCACAGGAAATGCTTGCACTTCAGCTGCTATTTTAATTAAAGATTAGGATGAAAAATGAAAGGGAGACAGCTTCCTGCATAAGGAAAATTGAGGTTAGAACTACAATGAGCAGCTGCAAAAACAGGTATACCCTCTGTATTTGCAGAACTCAACTTGATCCGTCACCATCGGGAACCAAAGGCTACTCAAATAATGCCCAAACAGTTACACAAAGTCGTGATTTACCAGCTTCTGGTAACAATTTTTTGGAGATTCTGACCTGATTTTTCAAGTTACCAGCTGAAATCCTAAACAGCCTGTGCATGGTTTGCACGTGCCTACTGTATGAATGTGTGTGGTTTGTGTGCGGCACAATGGCCCTGTAATGGGGGTGCATGCAGTTTGCACGCACGTGTGTGCACGCACGTACCACAAGGCACACACATGGTATGGGATCAACCCCAGCCGTTTACCATGTGGTACCTGATTAGTGCCTGACAAGTTCCAGAAATCCCAATTTACCGACTTACGGTCCTGCAGTACTGACTTCCAGTACCAATTTTTTTAGTTTCCATCCCAGTTCTGTTTTCCACTATTTTCCTTCCTATACCGAGTTACCAATTTACTGATCATTAATTGGTATATTGATAAATTGGTAACAATAATTCCCAATTTTTTTGGTAATTGGGTACCCCATCGGTACTTCGGTACCTCGTCGTGTACCTGATACGGTACTCAGAATTCTGGGTATTACCTGTGGGTAAGAAATCATCCATCTCTAGTAGAGATACAGTTCATTTTGACCCCCTCCCACCTAGGTTCCGGGGTACATGATGGGAAAAGTAGTGCTAGCTTTATGCTTTCCTAGGATATTTGCTTCATGATATGCTATGTTCTACTGGTGGGAGTAGACCTGAAACAAGAAACTGCAAAAATGGGTATATTTGATGAATTTCCAAAACCTGAATCTACCCAATGTCGGGTACCAAATGTTACCTGTTTGTGACCCAATTTGGGTACCCAGTGTTCCAGAATGTCGATTTCCAGTACTGATTTATTTTTACTTCTAGCACCTATTCATCATTTTGTTTAGTTTTTCTGTCCTGGAATATCTACGTCCGGTCCAAGTTTTTTTTTAAAAAAAATGTCCCTGTTTGGGGGTTTTCTGACCCAATATAGCGGTTGGTAATCATAAAATTAAAAAAAATCGGTACCAGAATTTTCTACTTTTTCAGGTATCAGGGTATCTGATCCATACCCAGGTATTCCATCAAGTACCTGATGTGGTACCCCAAAATTTGGACATTATTGAGTACCTGTTTCAGGTCTAACTGGAAAGTTATTGACAAACAAGAAATGCTCTGGTTAAAAAGCACCACACAAAAAAGTTACTGGGAAGTATATTATATTATATTATATTATATTATATTATATTGGGTTCAATCCTACACCCTATGATAAACTGTGGCTACACTAGGCACAGATAGCCAATGCTGGTGCCCATGTGCGCCCCCAAGCATCAAGCTGCTGGGCACAATGGGGTGTCCCCATCTGATACGACTTCCCCGAGCCCACACACCCCACAGACCGGGGGATGGAACAGGAGCTTTCTGCGTGGGGGACTCGCGAGTGCACATGTGTTATATATATATATATAATCCCACCATGTTTCGAGCATCAACTCTTCTTCAGGGAAATCTACAGGTAAAATAGATTACAATACAGATGAGGAGGACAGAAACAAAGCACGTATAATGGACTAACACATAGACGACAGATAAGTATTACCTTTTCAAAGTCATGATATAAAACAATATTAAATGCCAATAACTTTTCTGGTCACTAAATAGACACAGTCAATTCTCAGAGGCCCTAAACAGACAGGTTATAAAACAAAAGTTGCCACTTCTATTTTTATAGAGTCTGCGAGAAAACCTTCAAACGCTCAGAATGACAGACTGCTGTTTGATGCTTTTGAAGGTTTCCTCGCAGACTGATATTTTGAAAATAAAAGTGGCATCGGGAAAGGGCGGTCTCCACATTAGAATGAATTGAATATAATCTCGTGAGAATCAAGAACCATTCGCGAGATCTCGCAGGGAAGAATCTCACAACCACCCCCCTCCCGCCCCCCTACCCCTTCACAAGCACAAAATGGCCACCGGGCATGCACGGCCTTTTCCCAAAGTGGAAGCCATTCTGCGCATGTGGAAAATGGCTGCTTTGCATGCGCAGAATGGCTATCCTTTTCCAAAACAGTAGTGACACCGCCGGTCCTATTTTGGAAAAGGGCTGGGGGCGTGCACAGAACGGCCCTGGTGGGCATTTTTCTTTTTTTGGTTATTAAATCGAGAAACAAAAATCTCAACAAGAGATTGGGGATTTTTTTAATTCTCATTTTCCCCCCTAGATTCTCATCAAGAAGCTTGATTCTCAATGAGAATCGAGGGGGGGAAAGGGCTAGAGTTTTAGCCCTAGTTCCAAATCAGTTTCAGCTTTACCTCTCTATCAGACACCTGTAAATTCTACATTGCTGTGACTGCAGCCATTTTTGAGGAATTGTGCATTTGGCCAAACTAAAACAGAAACTGCCTCTGGCGGTGCAGAATAGCAGCCTGAGTGGGGAGTGCTGAAAGTCTGCCAATGAGATGCCTGCACTGTGAGTTTGCCAAGAGGGGGCTGGAACTGTTGGCAGCTGGTATATCTATTCCAGGGCAATGAGACCATGTACTACTGGATCTAAAAAGGATCAGCTCACGATTCCCACAGGGGAGAGAAAAACACTGCCATCCCTTCAGAGATACGTCCATGTGGGATGATTTTCAAGCTATAAAATGTTCCAAATTGATTGAACAGCATGTTGGAAGGAGTCAGGAGAGGGCGGAGAGGAAAGGTTGAACATTGTCAAAGCCACCCGTGAGAGGATGAGTTAGCAGAGGTGTGTTGAACAGAAGTGAGAGGGTCAAAGCAAGAGGAGGGGAGGACTAACCCTGTGAGCAGATCTCCCCTTCCCACTCTTCTGGTTTAAGATTACGTTTTCCTAACTCTGACCCAAGACACCCAACTCGAAACCCAAAGAAGTGCTTTGTTCTTGGTTCTTTTACTGAACAGAGCTCATCAGGCCAGAAGCTTTGATTGCTCAGCAAAGTTACAAGCTTCCCAAGCTCCATGCTTTGCTGCTATTATTTCTCAGCTGAGAGAGTTAATTGTTCCAGTTGTAGATTAATTTTTCCTCATCACAGTCTCCGCTTAGCAACTTTTAAATTAGACCCAGGTATCAGGATCATTCCCTAATCTCTCCTGCCATCAGAAAGAGTTTGCAGGCGAACAAATTGAGGCTTAGGTTCAAATTTCTTGCTGCCCCGTCATTAAAAAGAAAAAGATTAATTATAAATAGCTGAACATGCGGTCTGGTCTGCCAATGCCGCAACTGGTGACATCCAGGGAAAGGGGGCAGCAAAATGATTGCACAACTTGTGTTAGCCGGCAACATGTGACAAAGGTTTCCTTTAAACTAAGTCCAGCTGATTTTAAAAGGGCTTTTCCTTCAAAGGCAAGTGTTTGAACTCAAGCTGAAATGAGTAACTGCAAAAAACGGGTATGCCTAACAAATTTCCAGCATCTGAATCAACCTGACAACAGCAAGTACAGGTTGGTACCCAACTGAGACCCATTTAAGGTACCCAATTACCCAGAATGTTGACTTCTGGTACCAATTTCTTTTTACTTCTGTCCTGATTTTTTGACTTCCAATACCTATTTATTGGTTCTCTGTCATGGAAAGTTGATTACTGATCCTGGAAAGTTGACTTCCAATGCTGATTTTTCCGTTTTCTGTCCCAATATACCAATCAGTTATTGGAAAATTAAAATATTGGTACAAGAAATTACTGTTTTTTGTATAGGTACATACGTAGCCTGTCGAGTACCTGATACAGTACTTGAAAATGCAGGTATCACCCATGGGTACAAATTACCTGTTTCATCTCTCCATCTGGTGAAAATATGGGAAAAATCAGGACCAGAAGTTGACATTCTGGGACATCTGGTAACCAAATTGGGTCACTATTGGGTATCACTATGAAGCATTACCTCAATCAGGTACCAAAAGTATCTGGACCAGAATTCAACATCCCAGGACATTGGGTAACTGAATTGGGTTGAAACTGGGTACTACTATGAAGCAATACTGCAATCGGATACCAGAAGTACCGCTATGAAGCAATACCACAATCAGGTACTGGAAATACTGCTATCAAGCAGTACCGCAATCGGGTCCCAGAAGTACTGGGACCAGAAGTCGACATTCTGGGACATCGGGTAACAACTGGATCACAATTGGGTACCGCTATGAAGCAGTACCGCAATCGGCTACCAGAAGTATCGGGACCAGAAGTCAACATTCCAGGATATCGGGCAACTGAACTGGGTCATAATTGGGTACCGCTATGAAGCAGTACTGCAATTGGATACCAGAAGTATCAGGACCAGAAGTCAACATCTGGGACATTCCAGGACAACAATCTCAGGAGCTCCTCTTTGCACTGCAGCCAGGCACAGACTGACTCTTCTTCAGGAAGATACCTCTTATATAGCTCTGAGTGGGAGTGGCCAGGCTTAAAGGTCCTTCAGCCCACAGGGACTCTGTCCTGTTACAGGGAGTCAGTCTGTAACAGCACCCCGGGATGCCCTGGGAAGCTTCTGCTCCTGCACACTCCCTCGGCTGACTCACCCGCCCAGCTGTGCTGCTGCTCCTGCTGCTCCTCTGGCCCCACTTGCACCCCTGCTATGTGGACTGTGTTGTGCCACGTGGTTCAGCTGAGCAGTGGGATGGGCCAGGAGGAGCAGTGGGAGCAGCAGTGCCATCAGGAGAGTGAGTCAGCCTAGAGTGCCCTGACCAGTTGCTCAGCTGAGCCAGGCGGCGCACCACAGTTGCCATAGCAGGGGTGTGCACAGTTTTCCCATTAGTCATGAATGCCAGAAGAGGCCTGAGTGGCTATGGACACTGTGGCATGCCACCTGGCTCAGATAAGCAGTGGGCTGGCCCAGGAGTAGTAGCGAGAGCCACCACCAGAGGAGCAGTGGGAGTAGCAGCAGAGTTGGGGAGGGGGGGAGTCAGCCCGGGGAGCGACTCAGAAAGTCTGGGAAAGACCCACACTTTGGGGTATCTTGGCACTTGATGGGGGCCAGGTAAATCCATTAGATGCCCACGGAGGGTGCCCCAAAATGCACGTATTACCTGCAGGTAGCAAATGAGCTACCTGCTACATCCCTACTCCAGGGTCATCTAATCCACACCCCAACTCTAAGGCCGGATATCCTTTGCCTACAGCAGAAGTGGGCAAACTGGCTCTTTGGGCCCATTGTGGCAAATGGATGTGGATCTTGGCCCACCACTGGCCTACAGCATTGCATACAGATGCTGGTCTTTTCCCAAGATATGATGCTAATCTCTTTATTCAGTCACGGGCAAGATTCCTATTTCTGAAACTGCCTTCTCAATTTAGCTCATGAACGCGGAGTCAATTTGTACCTGCACTGGCCCTTTACATCAACATGGATCCTATTGAAGTGAATGGCACCTCAAACTGGTATAAATTAAGATTAGCACCAGCACCAAATGGCTTCAGGATTGCACCTAGTATATTGAATCTATCCCCTTAATTGTAGAGGGTGACAAGAAAGGTCTCCCTTTATTAGTGAGTAGGAGGGTCAATGCTGACATGGATACTTAGTTTGGTACCCACGGGTAATGCCCACATCTTTGAGTACCGTTTTGGGTATTCAGTGGGCTACCCAATCACTGACTGGGTATTTGGCAACCTGAATAATTGGTAGTTTCCAGTACTGATTTTTTTATTTTATGGTTATCAATCGGTAAACCAGGATGGAAAACCAGGACTGGACATTGACATTCCGGAACATCAGGCACTCAAATTGGGTTGTAATCTGATACTGGTTAGTACCTGATATTTTCAAGTCAGTGGGATCAATCCCATGGCCTGTGGAACCCGCGTGCAACCTGAACTTGAGCTAACGGAGACATTGTGCCACACAGAATCTGTGCAGATGGGTTTGGGATTGCAGCCAATGCGGGTAGTGGAAATTTGATGGATATATCTGTTTTAGCAGATACTCATTTCGGGTCTGGTTTGAAAGAAACTTTCCCGCATATCAAGAATGGGAAATGCTACGTAACCAACCGGCACAGTGCAGAAACAACAGCAAGCTTGGATTCTTCAACAGAATGCCTCTCATTTAATTAATCTTGAACTCCAGTGACTGTGCAAACTCTATCAATTTATCTGCAATTAACTCCCGACTCTTGCAGAACTAATGATTTTTCTTATTAAAAAAAAAAGATAAAGAATATCAACACTTCCTGGAAGATCAATCACTTCACAGCCAAATCTCATCCAACTGCTGCTGCTATTTATTATTATTATTATTATTATTATTATTATTATTATTATTAATAAACAGCAATGTACCTGACACTGCCCCATCATTAATTAGAGATGAGATGTAGAGACCTATCATTAATTGTCTCAGCCAACTGCCACTTCAAATAACTTTTCCCCACATCTGGACAGAGCGATAGACTTTTTCTGCAAGAGTTGGACTTGATTTTAATGCTAAAAAGGGGGGAATTAGTCATATTGTTTAAAAAAATAGAGCCAAAAAGCAGAAGAGATTTTCAAGGCACTAACTGCAGTGGGAGTGGGTCCACTTTGAAAATGTGTACAAGCTCCCTGGGTCATCCAATGAGCTCATAGGGGGTCAACACTCATAACGTGGGCCTGGTTCAGCCTGCTCTGATCTGAGATGAATGGACCCCACCAGTCTGTTCCAGGCCTGTCAGGTGTTAAAACCCCGGTGGGGTTGGTGGCCAGACCAGAAATGGGGGCGTGAAATAAACTGTGCCCACCGTCCGGCCCCACAAGCCGCCCAGGCAGGCCAGAGCAGACTGATCTGGGCAGGCGCATCTGTGTTTGTACCTGCCCAGTCCAGCATGGGGTGTGTGTGTGTGTCTCCATGGCAACCAGCCAGCCAAGCCTTCCTGTTATTGGCAGCCGTGGCTGCCTGTCATGACAGGGGTGTATGTGTGTTGGCCACAGCACAGGGGTGGAGCCGGCCAGCTGCAAGTCGCTCCCCTCCCCCTCTCCAGCCGGGTCAGGCTGTGGGGACATGTCTTCTTTCCGTTGGAGCTAACCTGATTGGGGGTAATCATCCCTCACCCCTGGGCAAGATGACAATCCCACTGGGACTAACATCTCCAGCCCTGTGAGTGACATCTGCCTCCCCCTCTTGCTTGGTATTGTGGGAGGGCAGGGCTACACACCTGCAGCTGGCAGCGAGAACTGGGAGGAGAAGCTGGGGGCTTTAAAAGGCCTCAGGACCCCGGCACTGCCGCAGGTGCACGCCGTAGGATGAGAGCCAAAGACCGCGAGCCAAAGGCGCGGCCCTTGCGGGGCTTTCGGGATGTGAGGGGGTTGGGGGTTAGTTGTAATTTAATTGGAGTGTTGGGTGATGTAACCAGATGATTAATGTAGAAATGGGAGGTTTTTAGTGGGGTAGGAAGGTGTTGGGAGTAGGGATTGGGTTGAGGGAGGGAGGTTCTGACATACGCGCCCAGGTGGGAGGTGGGGGCATATGGAGGGAGGGGGTGTCACCTGGTGTGAGGGGGCGATGGGTGAATAGGTGGGAGGGATTTTTTTGGGGGTGAGGGACAAACGGATTGGGTTGGGGGAGGGACTGTTTCCCTCGGTGTGAGGGAGGCGCACAGCCCTTTGGGGATGGAGGGTTACCATTCTGTGGTAGAGGAGGGTAGGGGGTGTGTGGAATGGGGGTGAGGGGACTGGGTTAGGGGGGAGGGGTGGCTCCCCTCAGTGTGAGGGAGGGGCACCGCCCCTGGGGGAGAGGGAACTGCCCTCCGATGCAAGAGAATGTTAGGGGGTGTAGTAGTGGGTGGGGATCTCTCTTCAGAGGCTGGCGAGATGGCCCAGGGGGGGTTTGGGGGGGCAGACCGGGGGCGTCCGCAGCTATAGGGGTCATCTTGGGTCGGGGGAATTATGGTCCCTCTGGGAGGCAAATTAGAGCTGTGAGGCGGGACAGCTGTTATATTCCTGTCCCGCTCACTAGCCCCCAGGGAGGCGGTCAGGTGATCAGGGATCAGAGGGCCCCCGGCCTTAGGTTACTGCTGTTGAATGCGAGGTCAGTGACCAATAAGTCAACTGCGGTCCGGGACATGATCCTGGACCAGGTGGCCAACCTCGCATGTATCACGGAGACCTGGCTGGACAATGAGTTGGGGCCTATATTGGCTGACCTTGTCCTGGCTGGGTACTCCGTGCAGCATCAGCCTCGGCTGGGGGTTGTGGGGGAGCAGTGTAGCCATTTTTAAAAATAATACATTGTCTGTGAGGAGATTTCCTTTGCAAACCATCATGGGGACAGAGGGCCTGCATTTGGTGTTGGATTTGGCCGGAGACAGATTAGGGATACTGCTGATATACTGGGCACCCACCTGTATGACAACTTCCCTATCCGCACTGACTGAGCTGGTGTCAGGGGTGGTCTTGCGGTCTCCCAGGACGATAGTCCTGGGGGACTTCAACATCCATGCTGACGCCAGTCTTGGAGGGGCAGAGAGTGAGTTCATGGCCACCATGGCAACCATGGGCCTGTCTCAGAGGATGGTGGGCCCCACACACATTGGAGGACATACCCTAGACATGGTGTTTTGCACAGGCCTTGAGGTGGGGGATCCATTAGTGGGGGAGGTGTCAGCAGAACCCTTGTCATGGACGGATCATTAGCTCCTCCGGGCAGGTATCCTGGCACATGTCAGCCCCCAGGAGGATGAAGAACCAATTAGGATGGTTCACCCTCTACGGCTTATGGAACCTAGAAGGTTCCAGACTGCTCTAGGGGATATATCCTCTGATCTCGATGGCTACTCACTCGATGACCTCGTGACCATGTGGAATTCCGTGTTGGTGGAGGCCATTGATATGGTGGCTCCCAGGCATCTGCTCCTGAACTGCCGACAATTCAGGTCCCTGTGGTATACGGAGGCACTGCGGCGGATGAAGCGGGAAGGGCGGTGGTTAGAGTGACGGTGGCATCACTCATGTGCTGAAGTTGATCGATTGCGGCATAGAGTCTGGTTACGTACCTATGCAATGGCAGTGCGAGCAGCAAAGGAAGCTTTCTTTGCTGCCCTCATTGTGTCTGCTAAGTCACGTCCGGCAGAGCTTTTCCGGGTGGTGAGGGGGCTGGTCAGTCCGGCCTCCCTCTGCCTGGATTTAGAGTCATCGAATGCCTGATGTGATTTGTTTGTGGACTTTTTTTGCAGATAAAATTGCTCAGATCCACCACAATTTTGATGCAACACTTTTAGCAGTGGGTGAACCAGAGGCAGTAGAAGCCCCGCCTTGTCCTGTTTTGTGGGATGAGTTTCAGAATGTGTCACCCTCAGATGCAGGGGATGCCCCGGGGTCTGTCCAAGCCACTTATTGTGAATTAGACCCATACCCATCCTGGCTGGTCAAGGCCAGTCGGGAGACATTAGGGCCGTTGCTGGCGGGGATTGTCAATGCCTCCCTGGGGGAGGGCAGGGTGCTGGACTGCCTTAAAGAGGTGTTGGTGCAGCCCCTGCTCAAGAAACCATCATTGGATGTTGGCGTCCTGGCCAGCTATCGGCCGGTCTCTAACCTTCCTTCCCTTTTTAGGGAAGGTTATTGAGTGGGTGGTGGCTCGGCAGTTGCAGGAGCATCTGGACCGGATTAACTTTCTCGATCCCTCGCAGTCAGGTTTTCACCCTGGATATGGCATGAAGACTACACTTGTGGCCTTGGTCGATGACCTCTCCTGTGATTTGGACCGGGGTCATTTGACCCTGTTGATCCTATTAGATCAACCATTGACCATGAGTTGTTGGTGACTCCGCTGCGGGACTGGGCAGGGATTGGCGGGACCGTTCGTGAGTGGTTCCGCTCCTTCCTGACTGGGAGAGTCCAGTGTGTGGTCCTGGGTGATTTTTCATCTTCTCCCCAGGGCCTTACGTGTGGAGTCCCACAGAGTTCCATCTTGTCCCTTCTCTTGTTCAATGTGTACATGCAGCCTTTGTGGGAGGTTGTTAGGGAGTTTGGCGTATGGTGTCATCAGTATGCTGATGACACCTGCAGCTTTATCTCTAATTTTCATCTGACTCAGGCCCGGCAATCTCGGTGCTTACCCAGTGCCTGGCAGCTGTGGGGGATTGGATAAGGGTGAGCTGTCTGAAGTTAAATCCTGTGTGTGGTGAAAGGGGCATTTCACCAATTACATCTGGTGCATCGCCTACGACCGTATGTTTTGGACTCCGACCTAGCCATGATTGTCCATGCTTTTATTACCTCAAGACTGGACTACTGCAACACACTCTATGTGGGGCTACCCTTGGTGCTGGTTCGGAGACTGCAGCTGGTGCAGAATGAGGTGGCTCTAGGGATGTGCGAACGCGGTTTGGAAGTTCAGACCAAACTCGACTAGTTCCGTCGACCGAACTGAACTTCCGAATCAAACTCAAATTCAACCAAACTGTTCGGCCGAATCCGAACCAGTTCAGAAGGCCAAAAACAGCTTAAAACACCGGCTTTGAATGTATGAACTCGGTTCGGATGCTTGGAATTTGACTGAACTTGACTAGTTCGGTCGACCGAACTGAACTTCCGAACTGAACTCGATTTTTGAACCAAACCAAACTGAATTTCCGAACTTGGTTCTGTTCGCACATCCCTAGACGGCTCATCTCCTAATGGGGATAGTCCAACGTGAGCATATTACACCAGTGCTTCGCTCTCTGCAGTGGCTGCCTATAGTCTTCCGGGCCCATTCAAGATGTTGGTGTTGACCTTTTAAAGCCCTGAACGGCCTGGGCCACGCCTACCTGTGGGACTGCCTCACCCTCCGGGTCCTGGACCGGTCCCTGTGGCTGGCCAGCGGCACCTTCCTTGAAGTCCCCCGGGTTTCTCGGGTGTCGACCTTGTGGAGGGCATTCTCTCCAGCTGCGGCGCGGTTGTGTAACTCCCTCCCGTTGGAGGTCCGCCTGATTACCTCCCTCCCCTCTTTCCATAGACAATGTAAGACCTGGCTGTTCCGCTGTGCTTTTCCTGAGGGAGAGGGGGTGGGTGGGTTGGGTTAGGGTGTGGGGTATGTGTTTTTATACTGTGTTTTAATAGTGTTTTAAATTATTGCTGCTTTGAATTGTTTTACTATGTTGTTAGCCGCCCCGAGATGCTTTTAGCAGGAGGGGGCAGCATAGAAATGTTATTATAAATAAATAAATAAATAAATAAATCCTGATCTCCTATGTCCACGTACAATACTTTAGTCAGTAG
The DNA here is from genome assembly GCA_003113815.1 of Sphenodon punctatus. Lineage (NCBI taxonomy): Eukaryota > Metazoa > Chordata > Lepidosauria > Sphenodontia > Sphenodontidae > Sphenodon > Sphenodon punctatus. Next base: position 3,322,564 of record QEPC01009472.1, on the reverse strand, counting down.
GCTACAGGGTTAAAATCTTGTCTTAGCCCGGAACTCGCTGGGTGACCTTGGGAAAGCTGCCATTTCTTGGCCTCAGTGTCCTGTCTGTAAAATGGGAATAACAACAACTCCCCCCACCCCCCACTGGAATGTTGTGAGAGAGAACTTGGTAAGAATTGTAAAGCACTTTGAACACTGAAATAACTATACACATGGTAAATAATAAGTAGTGCTGAAACTTGATATTTGAAATTACTTGGTTTTTATTGAATATCTCAGTATGCAACTCGGTTTTATCGAGTAAATGAGGAATCGGCTAAGTACTTGGAAATACTCGCTACAGCAGCACATGGGGCTTTTCCTGCTCCTATATAGGGGTACTCAGTACTCAGAAAATACTCGGTACTCAGTTTTATTTTAAAACCAAGCCGGTCCTCAGAAATACTCCCGAATAAAACGTTTACAAGAGGCTGCAATAGGGCAAAAAGGCACTAAAAAACATACCTCCCAATAGACCTCCTATGGATGCTGAATCCCACTGTTCCTCTTTCCGGAGAGAGGAAGACAAAAAAGCCCAGGAAATGCCCTTGAGAGGCCCATGGGGAGATGACAGGAGAAGAAGAAACGAAGTAGTTGAGAAGCAGGAGACTGTCTACCCCTCTTTGTGCCCTGGGAAGCATGTGGGTGGGGTGTAGGTGTCTGAAGGGCGAAGCTTATTTGCTGAGGGGCAGAGCTTATTCACTAAGGGGCGGAGCTTGTCCCTGCGGCTGTTAGAGAAGTTGGGGAATACGTTAAACAAACCAACTGCATAAAAATGACCAGATGAAACGTAAAATTTGGATAAATCCCCGATTTCATGAATCTAAAGTTACAAACTCATTTCAGTTGTCTTCCTAGCCTTCTCTGGGATATGCTAAACTATCTGAGCTGGTTAAGGTGTTGCAGTGTGTCCACTAGTACTAAGCAACAGATGCATGCTATGATTCATCTATTGCCTTGCTTTTAAAGGTTAGTGTCCGTGTCTTATCTAGATTGTACGCTCCTTGGAGCAGGGACTGTCCTTTATGTTCTGTGTATCGGTTGTACAGCACTGCATACAACTAGTAGCACTTTAGAAATTATTAGTAGCAGCAGCAACAGCAGCAGCAGCAGTAGTTTCCGCAGCATGCACTGAGACACAGCAGCGGGAAAAGAGCTCGCTGTGAAAGTCTAGTTTGTCCAAACTCTTTGGGGAATCAGGGCTTTATTTTTGCCCCGCTAAACAAACCCAACTGACACTCACCATCACCCAACTGCACACCATTTAGTCAGCTGTGAATAATGTGGTTAGCGACCTGGGTCACTTGGTTTGAATGAATTGCTCCTTGAAAAACAGGAAGAAAAGAAAGGTTGTCCCTTCCCCCTCCCTGCCAGTACATAATCGTACGCTTCTTGCCTGTGAGGGATTTCAGCATCTCATACTATCCTGTCCTTGGAACAGGCTCCTCGCTGCACTGTTTGTAGTTCGGGAATTATTAGGATTTGAATTACACTAGAGCTCAGAAGTCTGAGTCAGGGATCAAGGTCTAATCACGCTAGAAGCCATGTAGATAGGTAATAAAAGACGTTTGGCGGGTGCCATCTAAAGTTGCTATGTGGGAATACAGAACCGGATATTTAAGGGCTCAAACAGGTATCTGATATGGTTCCCATGGGCAATACCTGCATTTTAAGGTATTGTTTTGGGTTTCTAAATTAGTGCCTGAATACCATCTGAGCACTCAAAAACCTGACATTTTGGTTACTGATTTTTGAAATGATCACCAAAGCCAAAATAATACCCCCAAATTCCCCAAATCCGGGATGAAACTGGTATTTCAGAATACAGGTTGTTGGCACTTTGGCATTTTGGGTACCCAATCGAAACGCAGAAATATTTGCTTTGATTTGGGTACCGGAAATTTGATGGGTATACCCGTTTTTGTACGTACTTGTTTCAGGTCTAGAGCTCAGGGATATAAGTAAGGGTCAAGGGTGTAGGTATGATAAGGACAAGTTGGCCTGGCTGCACCAGGACCTATGGGTCTGGGTGACCATTGAGAGGGCCCTATTCCATCTTCTGCACCAAGGCCCATTCCAACCAAGCTACGCCACCGTGACAGACTTGCAAGGTCAATCATCAGCCAGGACTCCCATGTGGACCAGGATTTCATAATCACCAAGGACCAAACTTGCTTAGCTCCTTTGAAAATTTAGCACTGGCTGGCTGAGCCCTTCTAAAAACTCCAGTCTTAATATAAAGACCTTCTCTGTAAAGATACCAGCATCATGGCCAGAGGATGCCAGTGCAGTAAAGTGTATTGGGACCAAAGAGACTCAGAGTTCAAGTCTTCTCTTGGTCATTGAATGACCTTGAGCAAATCACTCTTGGCCTTTGTTCCCTGTCTATACAGTGGGAACGGCAATGATCTACCTCATAAGGGTTGTGGTGAGGGTGGACTTGGTAAGATTTTCAGCAAGAGCTGAGGGTCAGGACTTCAAGTGTTCAGCACCCCAAACCAGAGTCAGATTTAGTGATGGGTAGTGCTTAAAGGTTTTGGTGCAGCCAGGGGAGTAGGACAAAGCATATTCCAAATAGATGATCGTAAGTTCACTCCCACCACACACAAACTCACTCACTCACTCACTTACTCACTGCCTGTAGTTAGCACCTATGAGCAGGTGCAGGGTGGAGTTTACTTGCAGCTGCTTGGGGCAAGATTGAGTCCAGTCCTATGGAAGTTCCCAGGCTGTGGGACCCGAGATTTGGGACCTAGGATTAGAGCTCAGGGTCGAGGCTTGGACCAGGAATCAGGGAAGGGGATGGGGGAATAGGAAGTCAAGAGCAAGGCCAGGATTGGGGGCCATGACTGCAGTCAAGATCAGGACGGGAACGTAGGGAGCAAGTTTGGAAGAGGAAAAAAAGGGAACCTGAAGACAAGGCTGAGGGAGATCAAAAATCAAGAAGAGGAACGCGGCGGAGGGTCGACAAGGCAAGAAGACACAGCAAGGAGCTAGTAGGCTGGAAAGAGAATGTGGGGACAGGAGATAGGAGCAAGACGGAGGGACCAGAGAATACAGAACAAGTTGGAAGGCTGTGAGGGGAGTGAAGGAGCAAGAACAGATTAAATAAGGCAAGAGCCAAGGTCAGGAACAGAAAGCATGAACATGCCACCTAACTTCCTGGTGTGACAGCAGCAAACCTTATATACTGGCTGGTAGCCAACCAGGAAGATGGGGGGTGGGGCAATGATGAGGACAGACAGGAAGTGGGTGTGGCTAGGGTAGAATAAGAAGGCCTCTTGTAGTAGTGACTTGTCTTCAGACTCGGTCATGTCACTGGTCTAAGAGGGTCAGCCACTGTCTCGGAACGTGGGGGTTCAAGACTGGGGCTTGATATTCAGTCGATCAGGACTCGCTGGTGTGGCTGAGCTCCATTAGCTGGTCAGAGGTTTTGCCCCCCAAAAGAATTCAAGCACCCACGGAAGCCTCCAGAACAAGAGCCAGGATTTTATCCCTACTGAATCTCTAGCTCAGTATGGAACCTGAGCTGATTTTGATTTTAAAACAAATCCCTAAGTGATGTTAAAGGAGAGGACCACAAACTGATCCCTCATTTCCCGGGCTACCAAACAAACTCTTGTTCAACCCTTCCTTCAGCTGCTCTTGCCTTCGTGTCCAGTTCACCTTCAACATTATTTATTTTTTAAGCCAGTTACTGTATTTTCATTTTCCTGTATCAAATCAAAAACCTGGAGGATATTTTATCAGAGAATGCAAATCTTGTTCTGCGTGCTTTCTCTAATCCCCCTAAGCCCTAATTACATTATAAACTATAATTAACATTTAACTCCACCATTATCTTTCTGTTGCTTCTGCTGCTGAGATAAAATGGGGAGAAACTCACCACTAAACTGAGATGTTTGGGAATCAAATTCATTTCTGTCTTCTATATGACCTTGACATCAAATAACCCACATGTGATGCTCCAAGCTAAGATCCATTAGCTCCTAGTTAAACCCAGGCATGGATGGTGCATACTGAAGGTCAGCATTAGGGCAGAAATGAGATTTTGATAGGGATGGGCGAACAGAATGGACTTCGGAAATTCGGTTCGGTTCGGTTCAGTTTGAAATTCGAGTTCGAACAGACCAAGTTCGGTCCGAACTCCGAACCGCATTCACCCATCCCTAATTTTTGAAAAATGGAAATTCCCATTGAAATCCCAGGTCCCAATACTGTCTTGATCCAATTAAGAACCTCTTGGTACTTGGCGATGTCTCGATCAACATTTTGTTTCCTGATTAGTTACTGAGATCATGTTTACCAATTAGTTGTTTACCACTTTGCCGTCAGCTTCAAATTCCGACAGGTAATACTGAATAGCCCGCCACTTGATTTTGCGATTCTCATGGTTTTTCTTTTACAAAAATCATGGTTCTCAGCTCATTGTGACAAATGAGAACAAGCCGAGAACCAGCAGCATCTTGACTGCATTCTCATCGAGAAATACGAGGAAAAAACAAAACAAAAAAAGAACCGTGAATGTGCAAAATGGCCACCGGGGCCATTGTGCGCATGTGCAGCCCTTTCCCCAAATTGCGGCAACACACCCATGCCATTTTGCACATGTGTAGGTTGTCTTTCTTTTTAAAAAATGAGATATCTTGTGAGTCCCCCACATGAAATCTTATGAGATTCTCATGAGAAAAAAAATAGATTCTCATTTCAGTCCTACTTATGCAATACTGCATTTCCTCTATCTTCTCTGCCCTCCATTTTCTCTTGTACTTCCTTGTCACTCATTGGCTGGTACTCAGATTCCTTTACAAATCTTCACTTGCAGATTGGGCAAAGCAAAGGGAACAACATACAACAACAATTCTGATTGGAAGCACTGGAGTGGAGGTTAAAGGGCACTGGGAGGGGGGGAAGGTTAAAGGCTGGGCTATTTGCACAGTAATTGGATCAGAAATGTGAAAACAACGAACCCCAAAGTAAAATTTTACCCTCAGTAATGCGGTAAGCAGTAAGCGGAAAATTGGTAAATTGGGACTGTATCTTGCAGTGTTGCGAGAATCAAGAAACCGTATTGGGAAATGTTTGGGAAATCGATCTCATTTCCTCAGATGGTGAAATTACTCACGAGTAATTGGCTGCTTGTTTCAGCCCTAGTGAGCGTGAATCATGGTTGCCATACAGCGGAGTCCTCTTAAGCTGAATTTTGTGGGACCTCTATAAAGGTTCAACTTATCCGAAATTCAGCTTATGCAGAAGTTAAATTGAAGGATTCAATTTAATTCAAGCAATGCAAAATGTTCCTCTTCTCTGCCGCACACCTAAACAGCATGGTTTGTAACATCGGTGGATGCAATTTATAGGCTGCATTAACAGAAGCATTGTTTCCAAATCAGAGGATGGAATAATTCCACTCTATTCAACATTGGTCAGACCTCAGCTGGAGGATTGTGTCCAGTTTGGGGTGCCTCATTGGAAAGATATTGACAAATTGGAGCGGGTTCAAAGGAAGGCAACAAAGATGATAGAGTCTGGAAAGAAAGTCTCATGATGAAAGGTTGAAGGAACTTGGTATGTTTAGCCTAGTGAAAAGAAGATTAACAGTAGTCTTCAAATACATAAAGGGCTGCCACCAAGACCAAGGAAAGGAACTGTTCTCCATTGTCCCAGAGGGCAGGAGTAGAAATAACGTACTCAAATTGTAGGAAGGTAGAGTTTGGTTAAATATCAGGAAAATTTCGTAACCATAAGAACTGTGCAGCAATGGAACAAGCTGCCTGGGAAGATTATAGGCTCTCCATTGCTGGAGGTTTTCAAAAAGAGACAGGGGAGTCATCTCTCAGGGATGCTGTTGCTACGGTCATCCTGCACCCAAGCAGGGGATTGAACTAGATGATCCTTCCAATTCCATGATTTCTACACCCTGTCAAGAAATCATTCATTCACCCGAAAGGTACTAATAGTTTTAGCTGAGTGGGCGTACGCCATGCACTGATAACTTTGTGTTATCAGGAAACAGAATTTGAATTATCTATTGCAACAAGCAGCAGATTTGCAGGACTTGAGCCGGCGGAAAATCATATTAGGGGTGTGCACCAGAGACCCATGTTGTTTTTCAGTTTCATTTTTCGTTATTAAAAACGGTCATTTTCATTATTATTAATAACAAAATTTTGTTATTCATTATCAGTGTTATCAGTATCAGTATCGATTTTGGTATCGATCAGTATCTGTATTGTTTTCGGTATCGATTTTGAACAAGAATGAAGATTTTGTTTTTGGTATCGTTTCCATTGTGGGCTGCCACCAGTAGCAGAAGTGCCAGCAGACACCTGCCCCAGACTTCTCAGAAGCTGAACTCCTTCCTCCCTTTCTCATTATAATGCAGTAGTAAGAAGTGCACAGTGACAATATGAAAAATTACTAATATGTATGTCTAACCTAAACCTACACATAATAATCTATACTATATGCAATGTATTCCTATCTAAGTATCTATATCAATAAACTTCTATCTGTTATGTGTTCTAAGTGTCTATCTATCCTATTCCTATCCTATAGTTCTAATATATATAATAAAAAAGCCTAGTATCTATCTATCTATCTATCTATCTATCTATCTATCTATCTATCTATCTATCTGTCTGTCTGTCTGTCTGTGTGTCCGTCCGTCCGTCCATCTGTCTGTACAGGGGGAGACAGACAGGGGAAGGAAAAAGGTAAAATAAAGGGTATAAGGAAAGGTAAGGTATAACATGGGAGGCTGGGGAAGATTTTTAGTGCAAGCACCAGAGTTCTGTAAATGCAACCTGACACATCAAGAGCTAACACAGAACAAGAGTCAAACAGCCTGGCCCTGCAACATAAAGGGTTGCAGTGCCCGCCCCAGAGCCCCCATGATTGGTTCTGGGAGGCATGAGGAATGAACAATCACAGGGTGCCATTCAACTGCCTGGGACCTGCATACCCTGCTCATTGGCCAGTGATTACATCTATCAGGTTCTTCCCCTCACAGGTCCAGTTCAAGAGTTCAGCACTGTTTCTGGCTCCGCGATGTCCGCTCCCTCCTTCCCTCTCCACATTTCCCTCCCCAAAACACCTGCCAGGAAATAACGAAATCAAGATTGACTATTGTCAACGTTATTGATTTAGTTATTATTTATCTTTGTTATCGTTATTGCATTAATGATAATGAAAATGAGAATGCTGTTATCGTTATCAATATAATGAAAACGAAGCACACACCCCTAGAAAATATGTTTCTTCCACCTAACCAGGAATTTGAGCGATTGAGTGAATTAATCCTATATTGGATCCTATCATACTTCTGAGGATGCTTGTATACTATACATTTGTCTAGAGGGTGCAATGTAGGGGTATGCAGAAGGCACAGCATTTGTTTTTGTTTTTGTTTACAATACCCCCTTTGTTTTGAGGTGTTGTAAATTATAACCCCTATTTTTGGTTTTGTTTGATATAGCAACAATTAATAATGAATAATGAATAATTAATGATAATTTTGCGTGCGAGAAATGGCCGCCAGACCATTCTTTGCATGCATAGTCCTTTTCCAAAATGGCGCCAGCAGTGCTTTGGAAAAGAGGAGCTGGTCTGCGCATGCGCAAAGCAGCCACTGCACATGTGCAGACTGATTGCCCTTTCCCAAAATGGCACCGGCGCTGCCGACACCGTTGCGGGAAAGGCTGTGAATGCGCACAATGGCGCCGGTGGCCATTGGGCAGCATCCACAGTTTTTAAAAATTATTTTTTATTTTTATAACAAAAACGGGCACATTGTTCATTTTCATTTTTTTCCATTACCTGTGTCATCCATTTTAATATTTAACTAATCAAATGAATGAGGTTTTATTTGTTTTAGAGATTAAAAACAAAAATGATTTAAACACCCGTAGTGGGATGATCTTTGAGACTTTGCATTTTGGAAGCCTGAAGACGAGTACTGAAATCACAATCTGCAAAAACGAGTATATCGTCACATTCCTGGTTCCCGGATTAACCTGCAGCTTTGGTACTAATCAGCGTAGAAATTTCTTTGAGGAAAATGCCTAACCCCGGTTCAGATTACGATCATTCCCTTAGCTTAGATTTTTCCAACACAGGGAATCAAGACGAGGTCAGAAGTTTTAAAAGAAATGAATTTTACTCAAAAGGATGATTCTGATCATACAAACAGTCAGGTAATAGAACAAATATTTGGAGCAAAAGATACATGGGATGCACAAAGGAACCGATGAGAAACAAAATCTAGTAGCGCATTAAATGATTAACTTAGTGTAATTACTTAGAAACATGTAATAAAATAAGAGATTGTATAAATTTCCTTTTGATATTAAATAAAGATATTCTAAACTAAAGTAAACCCCCTCAGAAGAACAGCCAGTTCCTCTGAAGTGGACTCAGCTTACCCTGCGAAGAAAACAGGAATAGAAGAAAAAGAAAAAGAAGTCTTTCTTTGAAAATGCAGAGACTCTTTGTCTGCTTGTTTAGGTGGCACTCAAGGCAGGGTCTTGGGGTGATGCGCTGCGCAGAAATCTAGTCTTCAATTTTAGGGCATTTTTATAGACCACATCTTTATTTATTTATTTAAAATTTATATCCCACCCCTCTTGCCCACAGGGCAGCCCGGGGCGGCGAACAACATACAATAATTAAAAAAAACACCCCAATTTAAACAATTTAAAATACAATACAATATGGGGAAACCCCCCACCCCCACCCCTACCCCTCACCAAAAGCCTGACGGAACAGCCAGGTCTTACATACACGCCGAAACAGCAAGAGAGTGGGAGCTTTACCGGATTCATGTTTATGGTAGCGCTTATTATTATTTATGAAGCTTGTCATTTTCTTATAATTTCAGCTAAATCTCAGGCTAAATAAAGTAAAACTTAATTTTATGTAATCAGCTTCTCTGCGTCCATTTTACCTTTAATTTCACCTGCCAATGTGACTATACACTTGACCCCTCCTCTACTTTTGTCTACCAGCCTAGCTATGCTCCTTTCTCTCTCCTCCCTCCTGACATGATGTGAAACTAACAATGAGTGAAAACAAATGTGCAGCCAGCATGCTGGCTGCATGTCCCAGGAAAGAGGAACCACCTCCAACCAGGACAAGTCGGAGAACAGAATAAACATTTCCTTGGCCTGACCTGACTGGGGGCGGGGCGGGGGAGGGGACTGGGAGCAATGTGTGGCCAGCAGGCCCCGCCCAGCTGTGTCCAGCGTCCCGCCCTTGCCATGATGGGCAGTCATGGCTGCCAATAACAGGCACGGCAGCTGTGGCTGGTGGCCATGGCAACCCCCCACAACAGGCCAGGGTGGTGTGGAAACAGATGTGTCCACCTGCTATGGCCTGCCTTGGGACTGGGCTGTGGACCCTGTTCCTTCCGGGTCCACGTTTTCAGACCAACCACCTACCTCACCGGCGTCTGTACCGGGCCCACTTCTGGTAACCTGGAAACAGATGCATGGGTGAGGCACTGGCCCAGGTGGGACATAGCAGGCGAGTCAGGCCAGCATCATATCTATTAACACCCAATGTCAATTGAATCAGCTTATGCTCTTTTTCGCTAGGCCTCCAAGCTTTCTATGCCTAGCCAAGCAGTTTTGCCTAAGCAAGCAGTCATAAAATCAGCCATAGGCCTTAGAGGCAGCCTACATCAGTACCCGAAGAGTACTCAATTTGATTACCCAACTTCCCAAAATGTCGATTTCCAATCCTGAGTTTTCTAGTTTCTATCATGATTTACCAATCAGTAACCCCCAAATTGGTAAATTGATTGTGGAAATGGATTCAGGTACATAATAGGTGCTCAGGTATAGCCTGTCACAGGCAAGGTACTTAAAAAGACAGGTATATTACTCCTGAGTACTGAATTGGGTACCTATTGGGTACCTATTTTAGCTGTACGGCAGACTTTCCCTATCTGCAGCTGCCACACAGAGACAGACTTGGATGAACAGAGTCCTTGAGTAGGTTAATAACGGTAAGCATTGAATTTCAAAAAAAGGGTTGCAAATGACCTCTCTCATGTACAAATTGATTCCTGGAAATGGTCTGTTTTTCCTACAAGCAGGTTCTCTCTCTCTCTCACCACAGCAAATAAGTTCAGCACCCCACTCTGATCCTAATCTCTTTGACAATTGAGTCCCACCCTGGCTTGTTCTTTCGTTGATTGCCATTACTTATGTCTTCTGAACAAGTTGCCCTTCAAGATAATCTGACGATCCGAATGCCACACTCTTGAATGACTGTTATTTGCCAAGGAAATGACTAAAAAACAGCAATTTCCCCTTCAGGTTGCAGAGCAGGTGCTGCGTGGCAGATCATGGGCTGGGAAAATCAGAAAAACAGGGGTTAAAGAAATCACACACTGCCTGGGAAATGCCACTCATTTAGCCTCTCCTTATGAAATTAACCTCCCACTCTTGGGTCCACAAACCCTACGGGATGTGCTTCTGGCATGACTTTCTCTTTTACCATGTTGTTCTTGTTCCAGAGCTGTGTCTATCATTTAGAGGGGAGATACAGCTCCATCTGACACGGTCACCCAGCTCAGAAGGACACATTATTTGAGTGTAATCGTGCAGATTCGAGCTGAAACAAGGACCCACAAAACCAGGTATACCTGTCAAATTCCTGGTACTCAAATCAAAACAAAAAATGTGGAGTACTTTTTGGTATCCAAACCGGTTTTCGACTGAGTACCCGAAATACCAAAATGTCAAAATAAAATACTGATAAATACCAAAATCCCAATTTCATCTTTTTAAAATTTGTTTTGTTTTATTTTACTTTTCATTCTAGAAGTTCAGAATTTTGAAATTATTTCATTTTTTTGGGGTGGGGTGGTGTTTGGGGGGGCTTGAAAATGCCAACCAAAGTTTTGGTTTCTTGAGCACTCAATCAGTCTTTCAGTATAGATTCAGTTACCCAAATGGTAGCCTACAATGCATGTACTGCCTGTGATTTCCAAATCAGGCACCCATTTCAGCTCTAGTGCAGATAAAAAAATGTATTTCCTGCTAAACGTCCTTGGTTTTATTGCAGGCATCTGCCACTTGAGCTACTGGAGTATCTCCATTGACTGGTAGTGAGAGTAGGCTTTTATCGAGAGGTGGAACAAGCAGCTAAATTACTGCTCTTAAGAAATGTCACTGTAACAGGAAGTGAGATCGATTTCCCGATTCCAATGTGATTTCTCAATTCTTGCAATACTGTGGGAAATTGGCCCCAATTTACTGACCTTCCACTTATCATTTACTGTGTACCACGTACCATTAATTTACCACTTACCGAATTGCCCAGGGTACCGTTTTACTTCCAGGTTTGTTGTTTCTGCATTTCTGAGCCAATCACCATGCAAATAGTCCACCCTTTAACTTCCCCCCACCCCGGTGCCCCTTAACTGCCATTTCAGTGCCTCCAATTAGAATTTTTGTTGTATGTTGTTCCCTTTTCTTTGACCAATCTACAATTGGATTGCAGATTAGTAAAGGAAGCTGTGTACCAGCCAATGAGTGACAAGGAACTACAAGGGGAAATGGAGCGCCAAGAAATCCAGTATTGTGTCAGTATTACCTCTCAGGATTTGAAATGGACAGCAAAGTGGTAAATGACAAAGCAGTAAAGCAGTTCCCAGTAAGCAGAAATTTGGTAAGCAGAAAGTCGTTAAATTGACAAATGAAATGTCAATAGAGACATTACCAAGTATCGAGAGGTTCTCGATTCAACCGAAATGGTATCAGGAACTGGGATTTTGACGGAAATTCCTGTTTTGGCAAAATCTCATTTCAGCCCTTTTATTCTCTTATGAGGACCAGTCACTAGAGGGAGAACAGTTTCACACACTTCTTCCCAAGGTGAATCCACTGATGATCACCCAATCCTGCAAGGTACCTCTGCAGAGTTTCTCCCTAGCGATGAACACCCTCTGATTCCTGATTGTTCTCAAAGTGAGCAGAGAGGGCTTGCAGGAGCATTTTGTAGGTTTCTATTGAATTTTAAGGCTCTGGCCCTGTATTAAAAACTCTGCTGCTAGGGTCATCCACTCAGCCCGTCGCTTCGACCATGTACAGCCTCTTCTCTCCTCGCTTCACTGGCTCCCCCTTCCCGAACGCATCCTTCACAAACTCCTGGTGTTCACTTACAAATCCCTTCAAAACCTGGCTCCCTCTTACCTCTCACAGTCTTCTTACACACTTCTGCACGCACTCTCCGCTCCTCCTCTGCCCCCTCCCTCGCTCTCCCTCATCTCCCCTGCTCCCCTAACCGCCTTCGTCCCTTCTCCCTTGCTGCCCCCCATGCCTGGAACTCCCCCCCTGACCACATCCGCCTTGCCCCCTCTCTCCGCACCTTCAAATCCCTCCTCAAAACCCACCTCTTCCTCGCTACCTTTCCCAATGCCTGTTAGAACTTTCCTTTCAATATTTACTGTCTGTCCTCCCTGCAGACTCCTGCCTAACCGCAACCAAGCCAAGTACGTGCACCTGAACTTCGCATCTGCTTGAATGTTATTGATCCCTTGTCTCTCCCTATGTCCCCTCTCCTTGTCTCCCCCCTCCGTGTCTATTAGATTGTAAGCCGTAGGCAGGGATCACTTCTATCTTATTGTTCTCTAAAGCGCCAGGTACACAGCTGGCGCTATACAAATGCAGATTATAATAATAATAATAATAATTAATACACAGTCTCTTGAAAGCAAGGATCTTCTAGGTCTGGAGAATGCGGGGAACTAATCAACATTTCAGTTGATAATATTTGCTTTCAAAATCTTACACTGAAGAGAGTTGAAGCTGTCTAGTATACATAGGCAACGTGTAATTGGCAAGGCTTGTTGGTTTCTCCTAAAGGTAGTGTTTCTTCCTTTGCAGCCTCACCTTTCATTGCTACGAAAGCTGAGTTGACCTGGGACACCCTAAAAGGATTCTGTTGAAGACCATAATCTTCAACAGACTGACATGCTTAGTTTCTGGAAGGGCAGAAACCAACCTAATCCTCTTGGCTCACTCTTTAGGGGCGCAATTTCTTGGAAATGGACAGCTCTTCTTTCTTACTCTATTTCAACAAATGGAGACACATTAGCGAAAATGTTAAGGAACTTCAAATTCCACAGAGAAGGCATCCAGATCTCTATTTGACCCTATGCCATCTCAACGCAGGTGTCAAGCCATTGCCATAGCAAATTCAGGTGCGATATGTAGTGTGGACAACCCCCCTTTCCAGTTTGGTTAGGAGTCAAAACTCAACAACATGCATCATGCATAATATACTGCAGTTACAGACTAGACTGTTATAACGCCCCATTAATGAAAGCCTTGTCCAGTCTGGAAACTGCACAAGAACCACAGGCGATGTAGGAATTGAAAACCAATTGGGTGACGTATGGGGTTCTTGAGTAGGGCTAAAACGAGATTTCACCACAACAGGAATTGAAATCCCAGTTTCCAATACCGTCTCAGTCAAGTCGAGACCCTCTCAATGCCTGTTAATGTCTTGACTGACATTTCATTTCATGATTTACTGAGTTTCCACTGACTGGGATCCAGTTTATTGATTTTACATTTACCGTTTTCTGCCCATTTCAAATGCTGATAGGTAATATGGATGCAATACTGCTTTTCTTGAACTCCATTCCCTTGTTCTTTCTTGTCACTCATTGGCTGGGACACAGATTCCTCTACTAATCTGCTATCCAGATGCAGATTGGTCAAAGCAAAGGGGAAAATATAGAATAACAATTCTGATTGGAGGCACTGGAGTGGAGGTTAAGGGCCAGTGGGGGGAAGTTAAGAGGTGGCCTAGTCACCCAGCGATTGGCTCAGAAATGCAGAAACAGCAAACCTGGAAGTAAAATGGTCCCCTTGGCAATGTGGTGAGCAGCAAATGAATAGTATGTGGTACGCAGTAAATGGTAAGTGGGAAGCCGGTAAATCAGGACAGTATCTCGCAGTATCGCAATAATCGAGAAATTGCATCAGTATCACAAAATGGTCGGGAAACTGATTCTATTTCCTGATATGGTGAAATTTCTCACAAGCAGCAATTCAGGTGCTAGTTTATGCCCTCTTGTTGAGTAAAGGTTGATTGAATATGGCTTGCAAACCATATGATTATTCCCATCATATCCCCTGTGATTTTGAGCTGAAACAAATATCCACAGTGAATGTCTTATTCAGCGGAGTTGCTCACATAGAATTGTATCCACCGAAATGGATAATAACTGCTATTCGGTTCCTGCCTTGCCGGTTATAACCATATATTTATAACCATGCCCAATAAATATAACCATATATTTCGGGTTGGTTATTTTGTTACTATTAGAACCAGTAGCTGAAATGAAGTAGTCAAATGACTGAATAACTAAATACCTAGAACCTCCAAAAAGTTGATATAAAAATTTTATTAACATATTTGTTTGTTTTTGTTTGAATTTCTACCCTGCCCTTCCCCCAAGGCTCAGGCCAGATTACATAATAAAAATATATCCATTTTTGTTGTAGATATTATTTAGTGATTCAGATAGCTATCTGAAAATCTAAATAATATCCGGAAATACAAAATCACATGTTGGTTTTCCACTCCATGGTAAGCACCCAGAAGGAACTATTCATTTACGTAGGGAAATGGATGATCTGAATTGAATCAGTTCAAAACCTGGTCAGTTGGTCAATAAGTCCTATTGCAACTTGGTTACACAGGGCCAGCATGAAGCCTTCTTCAGCTAAATTGGGTCACAGGGAGGTTTTATAAATGCAAAGAACTCTTCCATTGATGCTGGTCTCTCCCTCTGCCTTGATCACCAGATATCTGGAATTCCTTCCTGATGGCAGCCTTCTCTTGGAGCTATCTTTATTCTGCGACAGTCCGAGTGCCACTTTGTAAGGAAAGAGATACCAATTTGAAAGCTGATGAGGTTCCTTTCAACCTGATTACCATCTGTTTCCCTGTGAATGGCAGATAGAGTCAACTTTGCTCTTTAGAGATCTTTCATTTGCAAATCGGGAGGTGTTTTCCTTTTTCACGTTTAGTGCTGATAAAATATTTATCAAAGTCAAACAAGATTCCATTCTGAAAAATCACTGCAGCTGTGTGACTCCCATATCTTATGAAATCTACCAAGGAGATAAGGGAGAAAAGGAAGACCCAGCCAGCATCTCCAGCGGGAGGCATCAACTGGGTGTCTGCTACTGCCGCAGACGTTCATGTTTGTTATCAGCAACAGCAGCTACAGTTCATAGGCATGTCCTAAAATATTCTGAGAGGCAGTATATTTGTAGTATGGATTGGACTGTGTTTCCCCATAAATATGGGTTTACAACTGTCCTGTTTAAGCCAGTTAGTGGTGAATTCTAATTGTTGGGTGGATTCCATCTCCAATGTATCGGCTAGACCTAAAAAAAGCACCTGTAAAAATGGGTATATCCACCGATTTTCTGGTACCTAAATCGAACCAAACATTTTGGGTATGGATTGCTGCCTGAACCACCTTTAATTGGGTACCCAAAATACCAAAATGTCAAAATATCGACAAACTGGCCTACCAAAATACCGATTACGTCCCGGATTTTGGGAAATTTTTGAAATATTATTTTGGGGTTTGGGGGTAATTTTGAGTACTTGAAAAACCGGTAAACCAAATTTCTTTTTTTTTTTAATTACCTGAACAGTATTCGGGTGCGAATTCGGATACCTGAAATGGCAGCCCAAAATGCCAGTATTACCTGTGAATACCAAATCAGAGGTCACAATGATCCAAATGGGGTGTGGTCACAGTGGAAAGTGGCAGGAGAGACCCTTTGCCCCGCTCCCCAAAGCAGATCCACCTCCCTCAAGAGTGTTGTGATGTCTTCAGGGATGAGAAGTCTAACCAATCAACAACTAGTTCGCTAAGAATTTTCTCCTCCCTTGCCCCACCCCCTTATGTGTATTTGGGCTAGGGCTGGAATTCTCACGAGAATCTCGTGAGAATTGAGAAACCCTAGAGAAATCTCAGGATGATCTTGCTAAGGATTTCGAGAATCTTGGTAAAAAATATAAATCACTGTGCATGTGCAAAATGGCCCCTGGGTCAATTCAATGCATGCTTCTCCGAGATAGCATGGGCAGCATCGGTGCCATTTTTGAAAAGGGCAGCTGATCTGTGAAGTGCAGACCAGCTACTCTTTTCCAAAATGGTTGGTACCAATGCTGCCCACACCACCTTGGAAAAGGGCTGCACATGCTCAGAACGGTCCCGACAGCCATTTCATGCATGCACTGTGGTTTCTTTTTTTTGTTTTTAATCGATTAAAAAAATCTCAATGAGACAACACCGGGATGTTTGATTTTCTCAATTCTTGTTCTTATCTTGATTCTCATCAAGAAGCCTAATTCTCAGTGAGAATCAAGAAAATTGTGAGAATGCTTTTCAGTCCCAATTCTGGCAGGTGTTATACAAACAATTCTGGTAGGATTTCCCCCCCTGGATGTCATGATGCTCTGGAGGGGTGTAGCTAAATTAGGGATGGGTGAACGCAGTTTGGATGTTTGGAGTTTTGACCAAACTAGGTCTGTTCGGACGTCCGAACCGAACTCTCGAACGACCGAACAGTTCAGTCGTGTTCGGACGAGTTCGGATGAGTTCGGAGGCAGGAAAAACGTCTTTCCAGGGCCGAAAACTAGGTTTCGTTTTTGTTTCGCTTTTGTTTTCAGTTTCACTTCATTTTCGGTTTCACTATTTTTGAATGTTTGGCCAAGTTCGGCTAAACCGAACTCGGCTGAACCGAACCATTGAAACTGAACTCAGGTTTCAAACCGAACGACTGAACATCCGAACATCCGAACTACGTTCTGTTCGTCCATCCCTAAGCTAAATCAGAAAGTGAGAGGAGAATACCTTTTGGCCCTCCCCCTTCAGTGTGATCTTGTCCTTTTTCAGATCAATGCATCTGGAAAGAGCATAAGAACATATTAAGTAGGGCTGAAAATTAGATTTCACCCTTCTCAAAAATCTCATCAAGAATAGGCTTCTCAATGAGATTTTCTCATTTCGAGAATCTCGTGAGAATCAGGTGTTCTCGTGAGATTCTTGAAAACCCCCAAAGAGCCAAAAATGCCCACCAGGGGCGTTCTGCACACGCATGGCCATTTGCATATGCACAGACTAGGGCTGTAGCAGAATGTCGCAGTGTAGCTATTTCCACCGGAAACAGCATTTCCGCAATTAGTGGTATGGCATGGCAGAGGCTTTCATTTCGCTAGCCTCATTCCGCTACTTCCGCAGTTCCTCTAATTTCATTCCGCTACTTCCACAGGCTTTGCAAAATAGCGGAAACATGACATTTTCGCTACTTCTGCCATTCCATCAGCGCCACAAAATAGCGGAACAGCAGTTTTCCAACAGTTTCCGACAATTCCGCAATTTTTCCGATAGTTTCCAAATTTGCAGAATGCCGGCGGAATTAGCGGAATGTCAGCAGAAAAGCCGTGGTGTGAGGTGGGCAATTCCAAAATGGCAGAATGGAATCGTGGCGCGGTAGCAGCTGCTGCCGCATCAGTCCTAGCACAAACCATTTGGGGGTATTTTTGAGATTCCCGCGAGGAAGAATTCCATTGTCATTTCAGCCCTAATAAGAACATAAGAAGTGCCCTACCGGGTCAGGCCCATGCTCCATCGAGCCCAGCATCCTGTCTCTGACAGTGGCCATCTAAGTAGCCTGAGAGAAGTACAAACACAGGTCATGGAGGTGTGACCCATCTCCTGCTAACCATTCCTAACTACTGGTAGCCAAGAGGTTAAGCCTCCCCCACTACCCCAGCCAGGACGGCCCCTCAGGAAGCACCCAAGCCCCTTTGCAAAGTCCTGCATGGGGGAGAGAGAGCAGGGATCCACTCTTTACCACCCTGCGCAGGGCTTTGCAAGCTACTGAAAGCAGCTTGGGCTCCTTTTCCCAAGGGGTTGCCCTGGCACGGGGTAGGATCTGGCTCTCAGTTGTCTCACAGGGGAGAGAAAGAAGATCATTGCTTTCTCCCCCCTGATGCATGCAAACGGCCTTTGTAACTGACGAGCCCTGGCCTGGGTATGCTGAGGGAGCTGGTCCCCAGTGTCCCCGGGTCTGTTCTTGTCAGTTAAAAAAAGATCTTCAAGTTCTCGGTGAGAAGGCAGTGAGAAGCTGCCATTTCTCAGCTCATTTTTGTTCCACAGAATGAGCCGAAAAACGTGTTTCTTGCCTGGAAACTCAAAAACACTTAGATCAAGTTTCAGCCCCAGAAAACATAAATAAAATGTAAATGATTTTTTAAAAAAATTCTGTTTATGTTCTTTGTTTACCTTCAATGAAATTACAAAAAAAATTGTTTGAGTTAAACCGAAAACCAACGGAATTCACACCCCTAATCCGTTGTTTAATATGGAAGTATTTAAGTTTGTCTGCTCCATTTGTTTCTTCCCTATCCTCATTACTGGAAAACACCGTTCTACTGCCAATGGTGGCAACCGTTTGGGATGCCTCCATCTGAACCGTATGGTCCACAGTAACTCTCGGCTTTCCCCTAGGTCTTAGTTTTAAAAACTGCTCTGCCACCTTTTTAATTTTTAGTGCCAGCAGTCTAGTTCTGTTTTGGTTGGAGTGGAACCCATTCGGCTGATATAGATTCCCTCTTTCCCCAAAGGTTCCCCTAGAGGTGTCAGCTTGAGCTTTAACATATAGAGGGTAAAATGATCTGTGGTTACTGCATTACTCCATCCTCGTATAGCTGGGCTAGTCTGGACAGATGGAGGGTGTAAAAAATAGTAAATGGTAATGCAACAAACGGTAATGTGATACCCAATAACCTCTGGACACCAAATCAGACACCTAGCAGTACCTGGCAAGTATACAGATATATCGACTATATACCATGATATTGGATAGTAGCAGTCAGCTACTGTAACACACTCTACATGGTGCTGGTTTGGAGACTGCAGCTGGTGCAGTCTCAGAATGGTGCAGTCTCAGAACGGGTCAACGCAAGCATCAGGGGTGAACACCTGGTGGGAATCACTTTTTGGCCCCAACAGATGTGATGTTACCACGTTCAACCATGGTGGGATTCACCATGGTTGAGCGTGGTAACGTCTCATCTGGCCTCTGACCATGGCCCGGAATCTGCGGCCATGCTCGCCACTGATTCCGGACTGTGGTCAATACCCCGGGGGGCGGCTGGGCGCTGCGGCTGCATTAGCCATTGCATCCACCCATCTCCTGGAAGGCGGGTGGCCTTGGAAGCATGGGGGGGGCAGGGCTGTGCGACTGCACGTTGCACCATGCAGCCCCCCCCCGATTCCCCGCCGGGATTGGCTGGCACGTCTGCTGGCCGTGATGGTCAGATTCCAGTGGGGAATCAAAAGGGTGATTCCGTGACGGGGCCAAAGGCGCCCCGTCACGTCTGAAATCACCCAGTGTAAGACCTGGCGATTCCGCTGGGTCTTTACCAAGGGAGATGGGGTTGGTGGGTTGGGTTAGGGAGAGTTTGGGTATGGGTTGTTTTAATCTGGGTATTTTTGGTTGTTTTAATTGTATTTTAGTTTGTCATGTATTTTAAAATGAATTGAATTGGGAAATGTTACATTACATCATGGGTGTCTTCAGACGTTACGAGATCACGGTGAACCACGGTGAATACCCACCTGTGGTCACCGTGTCTCAAACGTCTGTTTGCGGCGCGCCAGATGTTCGCCACCGTGAATCCCCACATGGGGTCCGTTTGAACCACGCTTCCCAGGCTAGCCGGGGGGAAGGTCCTGGGAAGCGTGGTCAAACGGACCCCGGGCTGGGACCAACGAAAAGTCACGTCTGGCCACGTGCCACGGCGCTTCCGGCCCGACGCGATCCCCCCGGCACGTCTGTTGTGCCGTTACGGGGTGACCCCGGCGGGGAACGAAGCCGGTGGTTCCGGTAAGGGGCCAAAGGGCCCCGTATTGTCTGAAATCACCCATTGACTATGGTTAACACTTACAGCTATATTTTATGGAGATTTTATGTTGTATAAGTTGTTTTAAATTATATATTTAAGGTTATTGGGTTGTATTTATTTATAATTTATATATTTATGTATTGGCCATGGCGGAAGCCAGTGCCTAATAAAGATTTGAAATTTTGTATTTTAAAATGTTGTTAGCCACCCTGAGATGCTTATAGCAGGAGGGGACGGCATATACATTTAAATAATAAATAAATATAAATAAAACTGTTTCAGCTCTCGTCGCCACTAGACCTTTTACCACCCACAAAATTTGAATTTCTGGTAAATGATTCGACCCATAATTTGGGGGTACTTTTTGGTACCCAAACCGGTTTTCGATCGTGTACCCAAAATACTGAAATGTAAAAATACTGATAAGTTTGATTCATTAGAAGGTGGCTTAGGCTGGAAAGATGGATTCCTTCTCTTCAGATGCAATCATTCTGGCTATGTTCATTCATATTCCTTTTCTGCATGGTCCTGGTAGCTCTGATATTCTCTCTTTTAATGAAGTGCCGAACCATTTTTGGAAGAAGCAACTAGACATTCCTAATCCACAGTGTGTAGGTTAGGCCAAGGGATAGCTGGAGTCGGAGACATGTCACAGTAGTATCCTGCTTCTGCAAAGGCAATTCTCAATTTCTATCCAAAACCCAATGCCTACCCTTGGCATTATTGTATTGCCCTCTCTTCATCCCAATCCTACACTGGACCTGCTCTACAGACATGCAGAGTGGATGCAAGGGGATGATGTAGCCAGTTGACTGACCTCTCTCAGTGGCAGATTCTGGGACTTTAACTGTGCTTTTGCCACCAGCAGACTGGTCTGAGCACTTCTGTTTCCTTAATGGTTTCCGGCTGCTTCCAAGGAGAAAGAATCAGCCCGTCACTTCCTTTTTCTGTGCCTGGTGGACATTTCCTCCAAAATGGCTCATGCTTGACTATGAGTATCATTGGCTGCTCTGCTCCTAGAAGTGTCCTGTCACTGCTGTATGATGCTACATGCTGCATCGAGGCCTCGCTGTTTAATTGGAAATACGGACAAACTCTGTGTTGTGGTTGAACCCTATATACACTCCTCACCTTTACTCACAGTGAGCGAGTGTATGGAGTATGTGAATGAGGATTTAGGCACTTTGGGAGAGCGTTGGATTAGGTTGATCACATGCCCTTCATTTTGCGTGGCAATCCTGCAAAGGTTGAGGCCTCAGCAGTGTCAAGCAGAGTGGAACTTCTGTGTTCTTTGTCTTCTGTGCAATACTTGTAGACTTCAAACTAACATTTCCCTTTCTCTTTGCAAGAGAACCACATACCTGACCCTCATTCCATGGATGATCTACTAAAATCCCTAGATCTTTGTCTGCAACATCAGGATCAGAGGGGACTATAAAGTGAATTATATAACCCCAACGGGAACTGTTTATTTTCTCCTCCGCTGTTACAACAGACATTTCTTGTTAGTAAATTATGTCTGCGGTTTCCAGCCCTTTTATTAAAATCTGTGGATAACAATGAACAATACCGCTTCTTTCTCTTTGTGGACCACCCTGGGCAACCTTTCTTGAGGCAACCTTTCTTGAGAAAATTAAAAAGTCATGGGATAGGAGGTAGTGTCTTACTATGGATTAGAAACTGGGTAAAAGATAGAAAGCAAAGGGTTGGACTAAATGGGTAGTTTTCACAATGGATAGATAGATAGATAGATAGATAGATAGATAGATAGATTAAAGTGTGGCCATAAGCCATTGCAAACAGGTTACACAATACAAAACAAATAAATATATCAAAAACACAAACTATAAATTAAGTTTTAAAAACTGAAACTAAAAAGAGGAGGGAAAAGCAACTTCCTCCCATCTACAGCCCCATACAGGTACACGTATAGCCTTACAGAGTATGATATCATAAAGGAGCTACTCAGAAGACACTTCCCTCCAACCAGAGGGGAGCATAGTACAAAGGTACTCAGCCCAACAAGGCCCTCCCTCCCTGTACCAACTTAAGAGGTTAACAGGGGAATTGCAAACGGGAAAAAGCAAAGAGGAAGGAGCCCCTCCCCCAAGGATAACGAGTATACCCAAACTAGACAGGGTCGACAGGCCTAGATCGCTCCCATTCCATAGCTGATTTAGCACCACTGGTAACAGCAACCGATCGAATAGAATACTATCCAAGTCCTAAGCCCTGAGACCGCCCCTAGATCATTGTTCTACGAGGGGTCTGTTCTTAAAACATGAAAGAAACCCCAAGTCACGGTTCAGAACAAATCCTCTGTACAACTGGAAGTACTCGCAATGGCCCTATACTTCATAAAGTTGTGCCGACAACAGACCAATTGGGACAAAAAACCGGCCATAATCTTTATGATCCAAGGGTTGGCACTGTTCAATTACAAAGTCAACAGTGCTTCCTCAGATCTCCCCCGATGGGTGGCCAACATAGGGAGCAGAATACTGTCATACATATGACAGTATAAAATCATATGACCTGGTGTTTCGACTGCCAAATTATCAAAAGGGCAAATTCTTTCTAAGAAGGGGATCCCTAGAGTCCTACCTTCCAGTACCTGCGAGGGTAGGGCATTAACCTTTGCCCGAAAGATTGACCAAATTGCCCTCAAGGAGATAGAAGACCTTAAATAGGCTGCCATTTCACCCCGCGGGGGCACCCAGCCATGGTAAGCCCTCATATGAGGTGATTCACCCAATTTCTCAATTTCCCCTTGCCAATATATGTCATCTTCCCTCAAAAGAAACTCTTTAGTGAGTGCACTCGGGGGCTTATGTACTAGATAGCTCTTAGAAAGCCCCAATGGAGAGATGTAAAAAGTGGTGTGCCTCAGGGATCTGTATTGGGACTGGTGCTGTTTAATGTATTCATTAATGATTTAGAAAAGGGTGTTAAGAGTGAGGTGATCGAATTTGCGGGTGACACCAAGTTATTCAAGGTAGTTAAAACATGAGCAAACTATGAGGAACTGCAATGGGATCTTACGACACTGGGTGCCTGGGCATCTAAGTGTCAAATGAGATTTAATGTGGAGAAGTGCAAAGTGATGGACGTAGGGAAAAATAATCCAAACTATGTGTACACAATGTTGGGTACTAAGCTAGGAGTTACCACTCAGGAAAAGGATCTGGGGGTGGTTGTGGACAATACAATGAAATCCACAGCGCAGTGCGCAGCAGCAGTCAAAAAAGCAAACAGAAGGTTAGGAATTATTTGGAAGGGGATAGAGATTAAAACTGAGGATGTCATAATGCCTCTATACAAATCAATGGTGCGACCGCACCTCGAATATTGTGTGCAGTTCTGGTCGCCCCATCTCAAAAAAGACATAGCTGAACTAGAAAAGGTACAGAGAAGGGCAACAAAAATGATCAAGGGCATGGAAGGGCTCCCGTATGAGGAGAGGCTTGGTAGGTTGGGGCTCTTCAGTTTGGAGAAGAGACGACTGAGAGGAGATATGATAGAGGTCTATAAAATCATGAGTGGTGTGGAACTAATAAACAAGGAGCAGTTATTTACCCTCTCAGCTAGTACTAGAACTAGGGGACACTCCATGAAACTCATGGGTGGCAAGTTTAAAACAAATAAAAGAAAATATTTTTTCACTCAGCGTATAATTGGGTTGTGGAATCTACTGCCAGAGGCTGTGGTAAGGGCCAGTACTAGAGCTGAGTTTAAAAGAGGTTTGGACAAGTTTCTGGTAGATCAGTCCATTCTTTCTTTCTTTCTTTCTTTCTTTCTTTCTTTTTTAAAAATTGTGCCCCATCCCTTCTGCCACAGGCAGCCCGGGGCGGCTAACAGCATCAATATAAATATACAGTATTACACAACAAATTAAAACATCATAAAATAATAATACCAATAATAATAAAAAGAACAAAAACCCACCCAAACCTTCACTAATCTCCCCACCCCGTACCCACCCGTACCCCTCTCCCTCGGGAAGTAGGAGAGGCCGGTCTGCTGCCAGTAAGGCAGGCAATGGGGCACGTGGCAGAGGTGGTAGGGGCCATGCCAGTGGCGTGGCAGCATGCAGAAGCAGCAGCCAGAGCCCATCACCACGCCCCAAACTAAACACAGGCCTGATTTTTGGAGACGTGATGTTCCTCCAGGGCCACCAATGTTCCCCATTATTGATGTGATCCCCAGCAGTCCTCCTGGGGGGCTGTCTGGAAGTTGAAACCCTGCTGGCACATCTTGGGGCTAATACGCTCCATGTGCTGCTGCTGTCAGGTAGGGATCTGACAAGCTGTATATACAAACATACAATGAGATTCTGCCACCTGCCAGAAGCAGCACAGAGGGGTAAAAGATTGGACAGGTTAAACTCAGCTGGTAACAGATATAACCTTTATACTAACTTTTTAAAAAACAAACATTAGCAATATAACAAGACAAAAAAAAACAACCTTAAGTGTCTCAGGGCCAAACGATACCAATAATAAAATCTTCGAAATCGGTATCAATATGAGTTCCAAATGTTCGGCTGAACCAAACTCCACCGCACCAAACAACCGAACCCAAACTCGGTCCCCGAACTGAACGACCGAACCCAAACTCGGTTCCCAAACCGAACGACCGAACAGCTGAACATCCGAACCGCGTTCTGTTCGCACACCCCTAGAGAACATGATGTGGGTAGTTTTCACAGGCTCCTTCTTGGAGAACGGTCAAGCACAGGGGATTTCAGAGTTAGCCCTGCGAGAATGGATAAAAATGGACATGATGGTGGCCTGCTTTGGTCCACTGTGGCCCGGGATCCAGTGGCACGTGTATTTACGTGCCACCAGATGTTAGCCGGGGACTGCCCTGGGGTGGATAGATGACTAACCAGGACTGCATCCTCAGCAAATTTCTGAGAACAAATCTCCAAGGATGCAACCTGGGCTAAGGGTTGCCCATGCAGACCGACGGGGATTAACAAGGGTGTTTGGCCCCACAATCCCCATCTCAGTGCAGGGTCACCGTGGTCGAGTGCCATGGCTAGTCACCATGGCTGCCCATTATAGTGGGGTGTGTATGGGTCATGGTGACTAGACTGGGGGCAGGCACCCACATATTTGTTTAGCTCCCCATCCTACCCGGGCTGTGCGGGTAGCGAAATAGGTCTCTGGCCATGGGCACATCTTTTTGGTGCCCCTCCCCAACCTGGGCCACGTCAGCTGAAGTTTCCCGCCCTGGGCTGGGAAGTCGCCATCTCACCTGCGCATTTTACCCAATGACGAGAAACAGCCTCCCTGGAACCAGCATCTGCTTTGTCTATGGGTGTAAAAACATGGGACATACCTATTGTCCTGCCCCACTCTATCCTCTTCCAGAGTCTGTGGCATAGGGGACAGTAACTTTCTTAATTTCTGCCCATTGTGTCTCCCACAGTGACTGTTTGATGACACCGTAGGGCAGGGCTGATTTGATAATTTTCAGGTCATGGGGAAGATAAGATGTGAGGCCTCTGGTGGCCCCATCCACCACAGGGCACCCTCCCAGGGGCCCTAGAGATGATCATGTTTGAGAGGAAGTGGGCCCCCCCATACCCTGCCTGAGTGAAAATAGGGACCACTATGAGGGCCCCGCAAATAGAGAAAATACCAGGGCCCAGGACGGTCACTGCAGGTTGCCCTATGTAAGGCTGGCCCTGCTATGGGGACTACAGGGAAACAAAATTGAAGCCAAAGGTAGAATGAAAACCCTGGAGGGGTTCCTTCCACTCCAGGGCCTGCTAGGAGCTGGGGTCATGGTGTTTTGGAGGGTAGGGAGGCCAGGACTGGGGGGGGGAGGGGCATTGCTGCCGGTAGGCAAGGCAGAAGGAGCACAGCAGCAGGAAGGGGGTTAGGCTAAAGGGGAGGAAGAAGACCAGGTAGAGGACAAGGTGGGAGGGAGACGGAACTGGGAGCAAGTCTGTGAGGACTCCTGCTGTAGCCTCAGAAAGTGATGCAGGCAGGCTGGTCACTGCTTTGGCAACCCTGAGGGTGGGGGTTCAAAGCCAAGGCCTTTGGTATGCCCCTGTTTCCAGACCTGGGTAAAATCTTAATTTAGGGCTTGATTTTTCCAAGATGCTGAGCATTCAGAAGCTTTCCGACCCTGTTTCTGTTGAAGCATGGAAAGTGACAGAATCTACAGTGTGCCGAAAGGAATATCCCCATCTGCATCTCCCTGATGTGATTGCGGGCTCCACGTAATTAGGGGGTAAGAAACAGGTTTTGTGTTGCTGCCAGTCACTGATCTTGCTTGAAAGCCCGACGTTCCACGTTCAGAAACTGCGACTGAGGGAGGGGGCGTTCGTAACGCATCTCAGCACATTCAAGGGGGAGATCGTGTCACACCGACTTAAAGTCGGAGTGCTCAATTTAAACATTACAGGTTAGGGTGGCTTTGCAGGCAGTCTAGTGGGAAATTATAAATAATAATGCTAGTGTAAGAAAGAAGGAAATGCTTTGTATGGGGAAGGAGCTCAGGTGGAGGGGGAGATATTTGCTAGGCTGTCTGAATAGAAAAGTTTCTTTTAAAAGAAAGCTGCTTCTTGAGCCCCCATGCTTCAACCCAATAAAGGCAACTCTTCTACCTGATACTAGTAAGTAAGGATGGGACTATCGGTATTGGATTAATCCGATAATGCCGATAATTGGTGATATCGGATTAATCCAATAATACCGATAATATTGATATCGGATAATTGGTTTTTTAACATTGCCGATTTTTCGGATCTTTAACATTGCGGCCATTTTAACAATGGGCACAATGTTAAAGATCCAAAAAATCAGCAATGCTAAAAAACCGATATACCGATACCAATAAATCCGATATCGGATTAATCTGATTCTGGTAAAACCAGTAACCGATAATTCACCAATAGTCCCATCCCTACTAGTAAGCCACTCTTTTACTGATGTTTTCTGAAACCAAAATCCCCCATTATTTTGCCTACGGCAAAAGAAAAGCACCAACCCTAACCTTCATCCCGTCCCACCTATTATTTCTTGGTTACCAAAATATACTGATTGTTTTTATTTTTAAAAATGACAAATTTTGGAAACTAAAAAATATAATAAAACTCCTCTCTTCCTCCCCCCCAAAACCTCCCTTATCTGGATGTGTCAGGGGATACATGTTTCATTTCATGGGGATCACAGCAGTGTCCAGAATTGGCAAGGGTTTTACTTTGACAGTAATATAGTATTTTTCGAAATTGCAAGGGACACACGACATGTCTAGAGAAAGGGTGAATCTTGGTTACCTGGTTCAGGTATCGGGATTGATTTCCTCGTTCTTGACTGAGCCCATGATGGATTCTCAGTGCGAATTTTTTTAAAAATAAATAAATTACTGTATATACTTAAATGGCCGCAGGGCTGTTTTGTGCATGCTCAAAATGGCCACCATCCTTAACCAAAATGGGGGCAGCAGCATCTCCGCCATTTTGGTTAAGGGTGGTGGCCATTTTGAGCATGCACAATCTGCTGCCTTTAATGAAAATTGTGGTTATGCTATTGCTATAATTTCATTAAGAGCGGCAGTCATTTTTCACATGTGCAGTTAATTTTTTAATTTGTATTTGTTTATTTATTTTTTAATATCTTGCCGACCATTATTGTGTGGCATCCTGAGGTTCTCAGTTCATCTCAAGATGAACCAAGAACTGGGGTTTCAACGCGATTACTCACTTTTGCAAGATTTCATTTCAGCCCTACGGTTTTTTCTCTCTAAAAACATCCAGGCGGCTTCACTCTTCTTATTCCTCCTCTTACAAAGTTTCATGGGGAAAAGGCAGGAGGAGAGAGGCCGATTGTGTGCTTTAATTTAAGCAGATACCACCACCCCGGGGCTGCACCTGTTGCTGCCGCCACTGCCATTGCTGCTACTGCCACCGCTGTTGCTGTTGCCACCGCTGTTGGCAGCTCAACAGGGCTGAGCTGCCCGGCCTAGGTGACATTCACCCCCTCCCCCTGTTGGAGGAGGGGGGCGGGGCCGGCACTCTGCAACGGCCTTCCAGCCCGGTGGGGCCAAAAGCCACCTGCTGCCCAGTCTGGGGAGCAGATACCACCCCCCCAGGGCCGCACCTGTTGCTGCTACCACTGCCACTACCACCACCGCTGTCACTGCCGCTACCACCATTGCCTCTTGGCAGATCGACAGGACCGAGATGCCCAGCCCAGGTGACATCCATCCCCTCCGCTTGTTGGAGGAGGGGGGCGGGGCTGGCACTCGGCAACAAACTTCCAGCCTGGCGTGGCCAAAAGATGCCTGTTGCCCAGTGACACTGCAGGCAGCGTGCCTAAAGGGCCCTTAGGCGTGGCCCTTAGTGGGGTCTGGGTGGACAAGGGCAGGTTTTTTTTGGTGTTTTTATAATTTGGATTGGGATAGAGGTGGTGGGGGGATGGAATGTCTGTTTGATGTGGGGGAGGGGCAAGGGAACTGGGTTAGGGGGGAAAGGACTTACCCCCTTGGTGAGAGGGAGGGGTGCAGTCCTTGGGGAAGGGGGGGTTGCCCCTATGTGGCAGAGGGGGGTAGGGTGTATGAGGGTGGGGTGTGTGGGGTGGTGGTCTCCCCTGCTACCAGGGTGGAATAGACAGAGGGGGAGCGGGGCTGGGGGGCCACACCTGGGGGAGGGCTCAGCCATTGGGGTCATGATGGGACGGGGGAGATATGGATCCAAATGGGGTGGTATGAGACCAGTGAAGTGGGACAGATGCTTTTTGAAGGTCCCACTCACTCACCCCTTAGCAGCTGGATAGGGGGATCGAGATCAGAGGACCCCTGACCCTTCACTGCTGCTGTTGAACGTGGGATCAGTGGTCAACGAAGCAACAATCCAGGAATTAGTCTTGTGCCACCGATCTTGTGGCATTACGGATTCGGAAACCTGGCTGAACCTTGAGTCGGGGCCTATCTTGGCTGACCTTGTTCTGGATGGGTATTCTGTGCATCATCAACCACGGTTGGAGGGACAGAGGGCGGGGCAGTGTAGCTATGATTTTTAGAGAGAGGTGGTCAGTTAGGAGGTATCCGGTGCAAACCATGGTAGGGATTGAGGCTCTTCACCTGGTGTTCGATTTGGTGGGGGACAGTCTAGGGGTGCTGCTCGTATACCGTGCACCTACCTGTATGACAGCCTCTCTACATGCTCTGACAGAAGTGGTGGTGGGGGTGGTGTTGCGGTCCCCAAAAGCACTAGTCTGGGGGGACTTCAACATCCACACCAACACTGACCGGGTGGGGGAGGGGGCGGAGAATGTGTCCATGGTCACCATGGCAACCATGGGCCTTTCCCAAATGGTCAGCGGCCCAACACATCAGGGAGGACATACTCTTGATCTCATGTTTTGCACTGGCCTTGAGGCGGGTGCTCCACTATTGAGGGAGATATCAACCATGCCCTTGTCATGGTTGGATCATTATCTCCTACAGACCTCTATCTAATGGAACCAGAACGGTTCCGGTTGGGTCTCAGGGAGTTACCCTCTGACCTGGACGATTGTCTCATCGATGACCTCATTGCACTATGGAACACTCTGATGACTGAGGCCATTGATTGGATGGCTCCTAGATGTCCGCTGCCCAGGTAACAGCACCACAGGCCCCCGTGGGTTTTGGAGGAGCTGCGAGTACTGAAGCAAGAAGGGCGGCGGTTGGAGCGATGGTGGCCTCGTTATTGTACTGAAGCCGACAGATTGCGGCATAGAGCCCATTTATGAGCATATGCCGAGGCTATGAGGGCAGCAAAAAAAAGCTTTTTTTGCTGCTCTCATAGCAACTGCAAAATCTCACCTGGCGGAGCTTTTCCGGGTGGTTTGGGGGGCTGGTTAGTCTGGCCTCCCTCCACCCTGGAGTGGAGTCATCTATAACATGCTGTAATAGGTTTGTGAATTATTTTGTGGATAAAATTGCTCGTATTCACCATGATTTTGACGCTGCTTTTATTACACTAGGAGAACCAAAGTTTATGGAAGTCACGCCTTGTCTGATTTTATGGGATCAATTTCAGTCGGTGACACCCGCTGATGCAGTTGGGACCCTTGGGGCTGTTAGGACTACCTCTTGTGAATTAGATCCATGCCCATCTTGGCTAATTAAATCTTGCAAGGAGAAAATGGGGCCACTGCTGGCAGGGGTGGTCAGTGCCTCCCTTCAGGAGTGCAGAGTGCTGGGCTGTCTCAAAGAGGCAGTGGTTCAGCCTTTGCTCAAGAAACCATCGCTTGACGTTGACTCCATTGCCAGCTATCGACCTGTCTCTAACCTTCCCTAAAAAGGGAAGATTATTGAGCGGATTGTGGGTCAGCAGTTGCAGGGGCATCTTGATCGCATTGGTTTTCTTGATCCCTCCCAGTTGGGATTTTATCTGGGTTATGGCATGGAGACTGCGCTTGTGGCCTTGGTGGATGATCTGCACTGGGAGATGGACTGGGGCTGTTCGACCCTGTTGGTTCTGTTCTATCTGTCAGCTGCCTTTGATACGGTTGATCACGAGATGTTGGTGGTGCACCTGCGGGACTGTGCAGGGGTGGGCGGGACTGTTCTTGAATGGTTCTGCTCATTCCAGAGAGTGGTGCTCGAGGAACGTTTTTCATCATACCAAGACCTCACGTGTGGTGCCCCCCAGGGTTTGATGTTGTCCCCCCTCTGGTTCAACGTATATATGCAGCCTCTCAGTGAGGTGATCCGTAGGTTTGGCGTACGGTGCCACCAATATGCTGATGACACCCAGCTATACCTCTCTTTTTTAACAGACCCAGACCCCGCAGTCTCCATGCTTCCTTGATGTCTGACGGCTGTGGGGGATTGGATGACGGCTAATCAACTGAGGCTGAATCCTGACAAGACGGAGGTGATGCTTGTGGGTAAAGTGATGGCGCTAACGGCCCCCATCATTGATGGGGTCTGTCCTCCATTGGTTCCCTAGGTGTGGAGTCTGGGGGTACTCCTTGATGCGCAGTTCTGCCTGGATGCTCAGGTGGAGACTGTGATGAGGGGTGCCTTTTGCCAACTACATCTGGTACGTTGGCTTAGGCCGTATGTTTCGGATTCCGACCTGGCCACCATCATCCATGCTTTCATCACTTCGAGACTAGACTATAGTAACGCACTCTACATGGGGCTACCCATGGTGATGGCCCAGAGGCTGCAGCTGGTGCAGAATGTGGTGGCCCATCTCTTGGTGGGACTGGGCCACCGAGAGCACATTACACCAGTACTCTGTTCTCTGCATTGGCTGCCGATAGCCTTCCTAGCCCGATTCAAGGTGTTGGTTTTAACCTATAAAACCCTAAACGGTCTGGGCCCTGCCTATCTGCGAGACTGCCTCATCCCTCGGGCACTGGACTGGCCCCTGCGGTCATTGGGGGATGCCCTTCTTATGGTCCCCCAAGTCTTCCTGGGGGCCATGCAGGGGAGGGTGTTCTTCGTAGCCGCACTGAGGCTGTGGGAGCTCCCTTCCAGTGGGGGTGCATCTGGCCCACCTTTCATAAAAGTTGTAAGACTTGGCTGTTCCACTAGGTGTTTGGTTGGGGAGATGGGTAGCGGGCGGGGGAGGAGAGGGATGGGGAGGTAGTAATATGTTTTATAATTTTATGGTTTTAATTTTTGAGCTGTATTGTTGTGAGCCGCCCTGAGCTGCCTGTGGCAGGAGGGGTGGGATATTAAATATTTTAAATAAATAAATAAATTTAGGCTAGGACTGAAACGAGAATGCGATCACATTCTTGTGAGAATGGGTGAGATTCTTGCACCCCCCAGAGAGATCTTGCACGTTCGTGATTCTCAACGTTCTCAAAAGCCTCAAAAAATGCTCAGCACATCCGCAAAATGGCTGCTGGGGTTCACACAAACCGTTATTTCAAAATATACCCAAAGGTTGGCGTATGTACTCCTGGAACAGAATTTCCATGGCTAGCCATCATGGTGGTCCCCAATCCCTGGCAGGGGAAGGGGCCGAAAATAAATGTGCGGGACCGCTATAGCCCTTGTTGGCCAATCTGGGTGGCCCTTGGGATCTTCCAGGGGAGGGGACCACATCCAGGCCAGCTGCCTACCTGGCCTGGGGCAGCAGCAGGCCCGCCTCTGATGGCCCGGTAATAGACATGATTTCAACTTTTCCTGTCCCTGGAACAGGAGTACACATTTCTCCTCCTATTCCTGAATAACTTTGGTTTATCACTCCATTTGTGTGAACGCATCAGGAGTAAAACAGAAGTAAAGCCCAACCACATCGAATTAACCATTTGTCGGAACGTGGGTTCACAATGAAAAGAAACATTTGTTTCAGACTTTGGCTAGGAGAGACCTCTGCTTGTCCTTCCATCTATCTACCCACCCACTGAGTGAGACATAAACAGTTCCAGGAAGACGGAAACATTTTTCAAGCCGAGAAAAAAAGATCAATATTTGGGGAAAAGGCAAACAGTTTATGCACACGCAGAAAGCCCGTCTGCCCTGCCTCTTCCAAAGCAAACCCAGAGAACAATTCCGGGCCATGTCTCCGAACAGCTTGTGTATTTACACAAAAGCCACCCCGAGACGGGAACAATCATTTTGTGGCTTTGGGTTTCTCTCCTTCTATTCTGATGGAATGCGTCTGGTTTGGAGGCAAGAGGGATTCAAAGCATTCTTGGGGAGATAAAGTCCAAAGGGCTTTGAAGTCGATATTACAGTGAAGACATATTTATATGAAAATAAACACCAGCAAACTCAGGACCCCTCTACTCTTCCTTTCTTTGCAAGGGGGATGTTAAGGTTAACTGTCCTCCACTCTCCATCAGAAACGAATTGAGAAGGCTTGTCTTTACAGGCTTTCAGGGACCAGACCTTGAACTGGCATCCTGGCTCACCACAACCTGTTAGGCCCTGGGCTGCCTCCTAGTGTCTACAGGAAGCTGGGCTGAAGCATGCTTCCAGGTTCTGTAGCCTGTTTCCTGATCTGCCCTCCCTCACCTGTACTGATTTTGTTCTGAACCTGCCTGACTCTGCCCTTGCACCCACTGCAAATTTTGCCATGAGTTTTACCACAGCTGCTGCTAGCCATACCTAAATGCGGGAGGGATGGGATAGGGTTGGGGGGGGGGGCGGGATTTATGGGTTAATTGTTTTAAGTTGTATGCATTTTTAAAAATGCTTTTATATTGTATGCCACCCTGAGCTGCCTTTGACAGGAGGGGGCAGAATAATAATAATAATAATAATAATAATAATAATAATAATACTGCACCATTCTTTTGGCATGGTGCATCATGGGGCACTTGTTACGCATGAGGCAGAGTCAAGTGGGAAGGCTTCCTTCGCATGTTCCGAGGAGTGCGCAGGAAGGAATTAGCACTAGGGTTGAAACTCAGTTTTCATGCTTTCACTTTTTTCAACAAGAATTGGGGTTCTTGGCTCATTCTTGCAAATGAGAATGAGCTGAGAATTGCCTGGCTTTCTCACCAAGAAAGTGAGACTCTTGTAAACAGCCCTCCCCCAGGGCTAAACCCTAGCTGACTCACCTGACTGCTTCTCTGAGTCAGGGGTCCTGTTCCAGGACCGCTCTCCCTGCTGGTCTTCTCTGCAGAAGCAGTAGGGAAGCAAGGAGGAGCTTCATATCTCAACCAAAAAATAAAATAAAATTAACACTGCACGTCCGCAAAATGACCCCTGGGGCTATTCTGTGCATGAACAGCCCTTTTCCAAAATGGCGCTGGCAAGGCCACCACCATTTTGGAGTGGGGAAGCCAATCTCATCAAGATCTTGTTCATGGATGAAATCTCACAAGATATCTTGCGAGAATCAGATCTGATTCCTGTTTCAGCCACATCATTGTTAAATCTGGGTTTGAACCCTAACATTGTGAGTAGAGCTGAAACGAGAGCATGCAAAAACAAGTATACCCATCAAATTTCCGGTATCAATCAACTTTAAAATATTGGGTACCAACTGGTACCTATTTTGTGGTTTTTCTCTCCTGGTTTTTCAGTTTTCCATTCTGAGGCTGCTTGCCCAAGTTACCTGGCTTGGCAAACTCCCTATGCGGAAGCTCATGGCTGGGAATCTTCCACTTCTCTCTGAACGTGGGCAAGGGGGGTAAAAATGTCATCAGCTGGGTCCTGCGGCATTTTCTCTTGTGAATAACAGGGCTCAAAATCCAGCCCTAACTTTTGTAAGAAAAAAAGCCACATGACCCGACTAATGACGTTTTTACCCCCATGCCTACGTTCAGAGATTAGCGGAAGATTCCCAGCCGCGAGCTTTCAGACCAGGAGTTTCGCCGGGCCAGGTAACACGGTCAAGCAGCCTGATTTACCAAACAGAAACTGATTGGAAAATTGGTGCTGAAAATTACTGATTTTGAGGGTACGCGGGTATCAGACTGGTTCTTGGTTAGCTTGTTAAGTACCCAAGATGGTACCCAAAAATATGGGTATTACCCACGGGTAGCAAAGGAGCCACCTGTTTTAGCTCAATTGGTGAGTTATTGCAAATCAGAAGTAGAGCTGAACTGAACAGCAAAATAATTATACAAGGTTAATATCTACCATTCCAATTGCTTGATGGCTATCTGGCTGCAAACCACTTCTGTGGTGGCCAACTGCCAAAACAAATTGCTGGGTAATGCTGTAAAAGGAGAGCTGAAATGTGTACCTACAAAAATAGGTCTACCTGTTGGAATTACAGTACCTATTTTGGCCCCTCAGGTATTAATCGGTACCTGATTGGTGCTTGTTGTGTTACCCCATTTTCCAAAATACCATTTCTGCCACTGGATTTCTGTTTCTGCTCATGTGCCGAAGTAAGAACATGTTCAGAGATATTCAGAAAACATGAAAACAAGTGAAAAAATTTAGATGGAATCAGTGGGTAAAATTGTAATTGGTCCAGAAAAGTGAACTGGTAAGTTGGAATCAATTGGTAAATTGGTAAAACAGGAAATGATAATACCCAGTATTTAGGGTAATTGGGTGTCTGACTCAGTAATTGGGTACAAATTGGACACCTGAACTTAGGGGTGTGCAATTCGTTTCCATTATTATGATAATTAAACATTTTTATATATCCGTTCTTGTAATAATAATAATAATAATAATAATAAATTAATGAAACCAAAAGCAAAAACGAATTTTTGTTTTTGAAATAATGGGAAAACACTGAAAAACATATTTCTGGCTATAACCTTTTTGTTTCTTATTCAATTCTGATGAAACATGGGAAGATTATACCCGCAACAGAGGGCACTATGTGTAGCAAATGTTGGAAAGATTGAATAAAGGAAACCGATTTTAGAAGCAATTGAAAGCTATGATTGTAGGAAAAGTTCCATACACATTTCTGGCTACAACGTCATCATCTTCTGTTCAATTTGCATGAAACCTAGGAACACTATGGGTGTTTTCAGATGTGATGGGGCCGATTGGCCCCGTCATGAAATCAATGAAATGATCCCCTGCCGGGATGACCTGTCACGCCCTAATAGATGTTCCGGGGGATCCCGGCAGGGAATCGGGGTAGAGGCGGGGCCACGTGGCGCAACATGCAGCTGCACGGCCCCGCCCCTCCACGCTCCCCACTGCCCGCCCTCTGGGGAGACAGGTGGCCGCCGCAGCCAATGCCGCTGCAGCGCCCACCTGCTATGGCCACGGGCCGGAATCCCTGCGGGAATTCTGGCCTGCGTCCACCGTCCAGACCGTGGCGGGGGTCACCACGGCCTGGAATCAGATTCAACATGCAACGGCCTCTGGTCCCACCACTTCGGCCGCTCGTGTGGTGAGTCTGATCCCACGCCGTGGTAACATCTGGGGGGGAACATCCATTCCCCCCAACAGACGTTACGTGGTCCAAGCCACCACAGGGAATTGACTGTGGTGGACATTGACCACGAAACATCTGAAAATACCCTATGTCTCTCCCCAAGTTTACCATTTCTGCTAAATTTAAGAAAGATTGGATAAAGGGTCCTGATGTTATAAGCCATTAACTTGAAAATACATTTCCAGCTGTAACATTTTAATCTTCCATTCTGTTTATAAGATATTTGGCAGGAATGTATCCCACACCTTTCCTGTCATCTCTTTCAAACTAAAGGACTTTGGGGATCACATACCAGAAATCAGGAGACATGATTTACACATCCAGACTGGCCAGTTAGCATCACAATCACATCCTGCAGCACTGTGACAGAGGACATTAGAGAATCTCTATTGGCTCTTTTCTAAACAGATGCTTCTGACTTCCCAGTAACAAGCGAGGGAGAGAATTTGGGATGGTCACAGCACAGAATGAGGATATTTGGTTGAGATTTCTTCTGGCCAATTGGCATCGCAAACAGATCTTATACCATAGTGACGTAAGAGAATCCCTGACATAGGTTCATTCTCTGCATATGCTGTGCAGGCTTATAGAATTGGGACCATTTATTACATCTTTCTGATATTTGACAGAGATAATCCTGAAGGTATGAGATACATCTCTACCAAATTTCATGTACATTGGTGGACTAAAAAGATGTTACAGTCACACACACGTTTATAAGTTAATTTCTTATACCACCAGGACTGTTTATCCAATCCTTTTGAAATTGGGCATAGTTAATAAACATGGGAAGGGGTATAAACTTGACAAGTGTAATTGACATTAGATGGGAGACAAAGAATTTACAGTTACAATTGTATATATAGATTCTTGCAAAATAACACAATTAAACTACTTATAACATCAGATTCCTTTATCCAATCTTTCTGAAATTTGGTTCACTTAATTCCTTCTATTGGAGGTAGAAGGCTTCCATGTTTTATCCAAATATAATGAAAAACAAAATAGTTAAAGCCTAAAATATGTTTTTCATTAAAACCAATGAATATTGAAAACAAAAGCAAAAATGAAAAAGAATTTTTGATATTTATGAAAACAAAAATTAAATATTTAAATAATGAAAATGGAAAATGGAAAAAAATGACATGGGTCTCTGGTGAACACCTCTACCTGATAGGCTACCTGAAATTTCCATTATTACCCATTCGTACATAAGAACATAAGAAGTGCCAGACTGGGTCAGACCAATGGTCCATCGAACCCAGAATTCTGCCTCCAACAGTGTCCAGTCATGGGGGCCTGGGAGAAGCACCCAACAGGTCACCGTGCTGCTATCCATTCCCTGTGGGTCATCCCCAGGCTCCCGACAGTAAAGGGTTTTGTTCCCCAATCCTATCTGGCTAATAGCTGCTAATGGAACTATCTTCCAGAAACTATCTTCCAGCCGCCCAGAGGTCCAGAATCATGGTGGGATCGGGCCCCAACTGTGATCGCATTGGCCACGATCCGGGATGGGCCGAAGGTAACATCTGTTACCGTCAGCCTTGCCAGATCATGGTCCCAACTATGGGATGAGATTGGGGGCAGCAGCTGGATTGGCCGCTGCACCCACCCATCTCCTGGAGGACCGTGGGACCGTGAGGGGGCAGGGCTGTGTGCCCGCACTTCATGCCACGCAGCCCTCCCCTCCCCACACAGCCCCTCTCCATGAAGCCCCTCCCACTCCCCTGCAGACCCGCCCCCTCCTCAATTCCTCTTCAGAATCAGACTGGCACGTCTAAAGGACAGCCGGCCTGATTCCTGATCGGGATCCGAAATGGATCTCGGTCTGTGATTGAGCATGGCGGGCCTCTGGGCTCGTCACGTCTAAAATTACCCAGTATTTTGATACTGATTTGGATACCCCAAATGGTACCCCGAAATGCAGGTATTACCCATGGGTTACAAACCAGGTACCCGTACCAGCTCAAACTAGATCACCTTGCTTCTTTGATGCACTGTTCATAGTTTACTCCCTAAAAGTAAGGTGACGATAGGGATCTTTATTCTTCCAGCCCTTAACCACAACCTGCTATTCAACGACTCATGTATCCTCAGATTCACCACTATCAGCTGAACTCCTGGGTGCACTTGAGACCAATTGCCTTTTGCTACTGTGACACCCATGCTAATAAGCTCTTTCTGCAAAGGCCCATTTGTTTGACTTCATCTTAAAGTGTTTATTTACTTTCCAGATGGTAGCTTATCTCTTTCAATCCCCGTGGAAACAGGGAAGAGAGAGAGTATGTGAGAGAGAAACATTTAAGGAAGAGGCTTGATGGTACTTGGTGAGAGGGAAAAGAAGCAGACCATTTCTTTGTAAGTGGCACTTTCAGGCACTAGTGTAGCTGATCACAAACAATATCCAGGACGCTTAAGCAGGTATCAATTAAACTAGCTTACAAAGAAAGGCAGTCAAAGAGGGTCAAGAGTCCCATCTGCTGTAAGGGTTAGAGTTAGCTAGGGTGGAGAGACTCTTCTCATTTCTACTGAAGTTAATCTATTTCTCAGGAGAGTTCAATGTCCTCTCTCAAACGTTCTTTCGATACTTCTTGTTGATTACCCTCCAGCATTGCCAGGAGGCTTCAACCAAGATTGGGTCATCCTTACAAAAGGCACTGAGTTTGCAAGATGTAAGACACACTTGGGGGCATTCTCCTCTACCATTAACATTAGTACTGAAACTCAGTATACAAAATCACTGTTTTTACAGAGTATCTCGGTATTTGACTCGGTTTTAATGAGTACAGAGTAGGGCTGAAGCGGTAACTCCTTTTTCCGTTCTGCTATTTCATTCCACCATTGCAGAATTGCCCATGATGTTACACAGCTTTTCCACCGGCATTCCACTAATTCTACTGACATTCCACTAATTCAGAAACTGTCGGAATAATCACGGAAACTGTCGCAACAAGCATTTTTCGCTACTTCACAGTGCTGGTGGAAATTGCAGAAGATAGAGACTGTCGGAAAAAACATTATTCTGCTATTTTCGCAGTCTTTGGAAGTAGCGGAATGAAACTAGTGAAACGGCGGAATACGCGGAATGAAAATAGCTGAATTAACATCTATATTGCATCATGCCGCTCATTGCAGAAGAGGTTTTTCTGTTGGAAAATGTTACCACAGCCGCTTGCTGCTTCAGTCCTAGTACAGAGTAACTGAGAAATCAGCCTGGTGCTTGGTCCAGTAGTTGGTACTCAGGTAAAACCTTGGATGGGCAAATCCTAGTTCTATATAAGGGAACTCAGTACTCTGTACTTGGAAAATACTCGGTACTCTGTTTTATTTTACCAGGTACTGAGTATTCAGTCGAGTTACCAACGTCCGGCCAAACACTTGGAGCTGATCCTTGGAAACTTGGAAATACTCATGAATTTATTTATTTTTTACTATTCAGTTCAGCCCTAATTAACATTTGTGGAAGATGAGCCAATGGTAAAGGACGGCACCCTTCATTTTCTGACATCCTTTTGTTACTCGTCATAGACTTGGTTATCTTGAATAATTTTGTATTGTCTGCAAATTTTTCTCAAGCTGAAACCAATAGTCAACCTTGGGTTCACGAATAAAATTCACATACCCAGAAAGTCCTCTGAATATTCAAATTATATGTGTCCTACATATCTGTTATTTTGGATATTTTGTTTTGGATCCTTGGGTTATTTTGTCCATGTTGCTATTTCATTTCAGGCATATGGGTTTATTTGGCTATTTGTTTTGTGAACGTGTGACAAGCGGCCCTCTTGACCTGCTACTTCCTTGCAGGACTGGGGTCTGTACTTCCCACCACCCTCTCCATTCACCAAATACTACACTGCAGACAGTTCAGAGGTGTGTCCTTCGCTCACTTTTATTACAGCATGAACACATGGTTCATGGTTTACAGACAGATAGGGAAACCTTTCCCTCACAGGGGCCACTTTGAAATTATTACAAGTTCCGAGGGCCATCTAGAAGTTGAAGGACAGGTATGAATAAAGGGGGAGCTCAGGAAGAGGAGGGTCCAGATCATGGACCTGTCCAATGAATCTGTCCCCTATTCCTGAGCTCATTCCTCCTTTCTGCTCCTTTACACTATCAGTCTTTTAGTGTTTGGGAGCAGGAGCTGGATCTAGGGACCAGATCCAGGAACTGGAAGGGGCCAAATAAAAAACTAGTTGTGGGGTGCGTTTATTTATTTATTTATTTATTTATCTATCTATTTAAAAAAAACAATCACCCTGCCCTTCTCTGAAGACGCTGATTGACTTACATCGAAATTAAAAAAATTAAAATATAAAATGCAATAATACATTAAAATCCCTTAAAACCCCATCATCCCATCCCACCCTTTATCCCCACCTGCCACCCAACAATCCTCCACCCCAAGCCCCTCTACCCACTCCCACCGAACCCTATCCCTGCCTGCCAAATGCCCGGCCAAACAAAAAGGTCTTACATCTCCCCTGGAAGATGAACAGGCTCGGGCTTAGACAGACCGCCAAGGGGAGGGAGTTCCATAATTGTGGGGAAGCCACTGAGAACAAATGCCTCCCTGCACGCCCTCATTGTAACAACTTCATGGGCAGTTGGCACTTGCAAGAGGGTGCCCTTGACTGACCTCAGGGGCCGTGATGGGACATGGGTTGGGTGGGGTGGGATGGTCTCTCAGATGCCAGATTTAGAGTCATAGAGTTCCAGAGCTGAGGGAGGAGCGTGGCCTGACCAGCCTGGGAGGACCTTCAGGGTCCTAGTCAGAGTGCAGCACTGGTCACATGGCAATGAGAAGCCAACCACCATGCTCAGAGCCCCAACGGTGATGATTCAAGCCCCGGTTCCTGACAGGAGCTTTTGTTTATGGCTCTTTTTACACTGACGGAAGTGGGGGGGGGATGGGTGTTTGGCTGCGGTGGATGGAGGTGTATGTGTGTCCGACACCCACCCACCTCCACCCATCTCCACCCACGGAGTCTTCTCTGGTTTTCCGGAGGTCTCCATAGGTGGAGATGGGTGTGCGATGGGTGGAGGTGGGTGCTGTGTGGGAGCGTACACGCATCCTCACCCATCCCGCTTGGCGTTCACATGGGCAAACACAGAGCGGACACCCATCCCCCCACCCACCACCGGACATTTACAATACCCCCTGACACACACCGTGTAAAACAGTCTATCATATGTGTATGGTATTGAACTCATGGGATAATTATTTGGATGGAAGCTATAGAGAGGTCAGCATTAGGAGAGTTTACATGGTCTGGAAGTATGCATGTGACTATCAAATTGTGACATCTTTCTCTGACAAGTTCTCCTGGTCAGTGAGGTAAAATGGTGCCATGTCTCCCCCCCCCCCCCCAGGACTTGGTGAGATATCAAAATCAACAGCGTATAGCAGCTCAGTGTCACATATGGCTTCTCTTTTATAGCAGGATTTTCTCTTTTTTTCCCTCCAAAGCCTGGAGATTAAAATTATAACTGGAGAAGATCCATGGGAATAGAGGTGAACATCGTAATTTGAATATACAGTTAATAAAACACTTTCATGGCCCAATAAATAACTTCCCCTACACTGTGAGGAGAGCCTGGCTCTCTTTAGAGCACTGCCAAATGGGAGGGGACTTGGAGTGATTGAGGGACTAGAAGGATTGACTCGAGAGTGGAATTTAATAGAATTAAATGTCCTGGTTTCCATGCTGCGTCCTTAGCTTGTCATGTCTCAGGAAGGGATGGCAAAGGTGGTTTGAAGGCCCTTAGAGCTGAAACCAGTAATTCATGTGCTACCCAAGGGTAACCCACATTTTTCAGTACCATAGTGGATGCTGCCTGATTACCCCCCAATACTGGGTAATATTATCATTATTGTTGTAATGCTGTTACTGGGCATTGGTTACTAAGGGTATTTTCAGACGTTATGAGATCACAGTGAACCACAGTCAATTCCCTGTGGTGGCTGTGACCGTGTCCCCCCAGATGTTACCATGGTGGGCAATCACTTTCGCCACATGAGCGGCCGAAGCAGCGGGACTGGCGGTCATCTCGTGGCGAAGGCGATTCCCCGCGGTGATGAACCCCGCCATCACTTCTGGATGGCGGCCACGGCCCGGAATCTCCTCAGGGATTCCGGCCCGTGGCCAAATCGGGCAAGCGCTGTGGCCGCATTGGCTGCAGCGGCCGCCCATCTCCCCAGAGAACGGGTGGCGGGGAGCGTGGAGG
Organism: Sphenodon punctatus; assembly: GCA_003113815.1. Classification (NCBI taxonomy): domain Eukaryota; kingdom Metazoa; phylum Chordata; class Lepidosauria; order Sphenodontia; family Sphenodontidae; genus Sphenodon; species Sphenodon punctatus. Next base: position 3,280,533 of record QEPC01009472.1, on the reverse strand, counting down.
GGGCGGGGTCGTGCGGCTGCACATTGCGCCGCACGGCCCCGCCCCCTCCCCAATTCCCCGCCGGGATCCCCCGGCACGTCTGTTCAGGCGTGACGGGGTCATCCCAGCGGGGGAGGAATGTATTGATTTCATGACGGGGCCAATTGGCCCCGTCACGTCTGAAAATACCCTAAGTTACCAAGGAATCAGGAAGGTGGGTCAGAAAATCATACTGGAAGTCAGAAAATCAGGAGAAAACCTGGTATTCCGTTAGATCAGGTAGCCCGTTGCTCAACAATTACTACTACTACTACTACTATTATAGTTCCCCACCATCAGAAGGCACTTGGTCTGCTTTATAACATAAATACATAATATAAAATTTGTTTAAAAGGTACAACTGTATAAAATAATTTAAAAGGGTAAGGTAGCAAGGAAGGAAAAACATATCAAGGGGAATGAGCAGTGGATCCTAAAAGCATCTGGAGAATAAATACACTGTTATGTGTTTTTTAAAGGTGAGGAAGCAGGAACTTAGAACAGCTGTACCTCTCGTTTTCTACCGACCCAGACCCTGCTGTCTCGGTGCTATCCCACTGTTTGGAGGCCGTGGCGGATTGGATGCGGCGGAGCAGACTGAAACTCAACCCAGATAAGACGGAGGTTATGGTTGTGGGGAGGGCGAAGGGGGTGGTGGCCCCCCTGATTGGGGGGGTTTGCCCCCCTGTAGCTCAGCAGGTCCGGAGTCTGGGGGTCATATTGGA
>QEPC01009472.1:3240751-3259500 GCA_003113815.1 Sphenodon punctatus | reverse complement strand
TTGCTCCACCAGCTTCCTGTGGCCACACCAAGGCTTAAATACTTCCTGTGGCCAATCAGGAAGCTGGGAGGGAGGGCTAAGGCAACTGGCTACAGCTGGGAGGGGGCATGACACACAGGGAGCAAGCACACAAGGGAGACAGAAGGGGGAAAACCCAACACCCTTACCAGTCCACCAGGTGGCGCAGGGTGCTGGAGAGCCTGTCCAGCACCTCAAGGGCTATGGGTTCAAGACCCAGCCATGACAGTTGTATGCATGTGGGAGGAGGCCTCCCCACTCCCCTTCCCGAGAGAGACGGTCCTCAGGCTCAGCTTGGCAGCTTGCAGACAGGAGGAAGAGAAGGGAGCAGCCAGCAGAGACCAGGACAGTAGTAGTCCTAGCCAGGTGGTGAGGTGAGTCAGCCTGGGGAGTGCAAGTCCCAGAAACAGCTGCTGTCAACTTCCCCACTACACTGTCAAACAGCTGTTAGGCGGTGAAGCAGGCTTTGAAATTAACCAGAGTCAGCTGGGAGTTATTGGGAGAGCTCCCCTCCACAGCACTCCCAGATAGTGCTTGGCAGACTTGGGTTTGTTTTGTTTTTTAACTCGTTTTTTGCTTGCTGAGGACTTGGCGAGCCCATCTCGTTGCTCGGTTCGTCCCAGAACAGAACAAGCACCAGGATATCAATGAGATTACTTGGTTTACTGAGATCTTGTTTTAGCCGTGGGTTGGGGGGACATGACGGGTGCAGATCTGTCATGTTCAGACTTCCCTATAGAATGGCTCTCAGCACAAAGCGAGCAGATGCTTTTAAGGATTAATATAATTTAGAATCCATTTTCCTCCAGGTCGCAAGGCACGCTGAAGGTTTTTCATTAGGAAGCCACCCTGGGGAGTTTCAAACGAACTCTCTGCTAGATTACTCCCAGGGCCGACTAAGCAGAGAAAGGAAGCTGCATCTCTCATGCGCAGAGAGTCTGATGAGCTTTAATTAGCTTTATAAAAATTAATATTTTGTTATCTTTATTTATTTATTTATTTATTTATTTTAAAAAAGCACTGAGGTGACCAAGATTTCATCTCTACGATACATCTCTATGACTTCACCATGCCGGCTGCCATAGAGGTACATCTTGAGAAGCTGCCTCCATTTTGCAGGTGAGGAACGGAGGGTGTTCACAAACGAGACATTAACCCACATTAGCCGACACCAGGTGGGTGTCCACCTGCCTGTTTATTAGGTGTTCACCCCCACAGCCCGTGTGGCCACCATCCACTGAACACGTGGCCCCACTCACAGTTGGGTCTCAGAGAATGTTGAATCTGCTGTGCGGGCTAATGCAGGTTAATATGCACCCATGTGTCCCGTCCCGTGAATTAGGTAATGTGCAGCGTCTCCATGCGTACAGGTCTGCCAGCATCATAGAGTCACGGGAGAAAATCCTAAAGCATTCAAGCAACGATTGCTTCCTGCCCCATTCTCCACTCTCGCTCTCACTGGTGCTGCTAGTGGTGGCTGCCTGCAGTTGCATGAAACACATGCAGGAGGCCGTCCGTTGATTTGGCATGAACCGAACCTGGACTGCAGCAAGCTATCGTCTTGTTTGAAAACACTCTGAGTTTCCGTTTGGGAGGAAACAGGGATGTAGCTAGGTGGAAATGGGCCCTGGTGTAGAAGATGAAACCCTGCTTGAGCAGTCCACTCCAGTGTGAAAACGTCACTTTTAGCATCCGGTACTTTGTTCATTTTGGCAATACAATTTGTCTTAGAACTGAAACTAGTGCCCACAAAAATGGGTGGTCGAAACATCAGGTACTAATCAGTACTTGACTAGTGCCGAATGGGTTACTCAGTGGACAAAAATGCCGATTTTTGTACCAGTTTTCCAACTCCTGGTACTAATCTTTTACCAGTTTATCATCTGGTAAACTGGTAATTTGGCAACGGCAATAACCAGTATTTTTGAGTAATCGGGTGGTCAATGGGTTTATGGTAGTCCACTGGACACCCAATAGGGCACTCAAAATTGTGGACGTTACCCACGGGTAGAAAATAAGCTACCCATTTCAGCTCAAATTATTTGTTGGCTTTTGGTAATTTTGGATGTGAATCCAAATGATTGCATTTGGACCAATCCCATTCGCATTCAAAAATTCTAAAAAGTCTCTATCAAATACTAACACCAAAATGCCAGATATTAAAATACCAAAGTGACTGAAATATTGAAGCAAAGTAACCCAAGATATGAATTTCGAATTGGTCTGATTTCAATATTTTTAAATTCACCCCTACCCCACCCCTTGATTGGAAATTAATTCTGATCTGTGCAGCATCAGCCTTGGCTGGAGGGGACAGGGGGGCAGTGTAGCCATTGTTATCAAGGATGCATTGTCTTTTAGGAGGTATCCGGTGCAGGCTCCACCAGGTGTTGAGTGCCTCCATCTTGTGTTGGATTTGGCCGGGGACAGATTAGGGGTGCTGCTGGTGTACCGTGCACCTAATTGCCCGGCGGCATCCCTACATGCTCTTGCTGATCTGGTGTCAGATGTGATCCTCCGGACCCCTAGATTAGTGGTCCTGGGGGATTTTAACATCCAAGCTGATGCCAATCTTGGAGGAGCGAGGCATGAGTTCCTGGCCTCCATGACAACCATGGGCCTGTCCCAAATCATCTGTGGCCCCACACACGAGGAGGGACATACACTGGATTTGGTTTTCTGCACCGGCCTTGAGGCGGGGGGTCAGTTAGTAGAAGTTAGGGGGGTAGTGTCACGGAGGGTAGGGGGGAAGAGAGACTACAGGCAGGGATTCAGGGACGGGGTGGGGCATGAGCCCAGATAGAGATCTGGGATAGAGCCCAGATAGAGATCTGGGAAATAAGGTCCCTCAGGGTCTTGTTTGGGCTTTCCCCCCCACACAGGAGGGCAACCCGACTTATCACTGGGAAGGAGAGGGAACCAATAACCCCCGGGGAGGAAAGGAACCAACCAACTACTATTCCCTTTCGCTCTGCTGGAACTGCGGGACCCTGGACACCTTATGCGCAAATGCGAGGGGGAAGATGTAAAAGGGGTCGGGAGTGGGGGAGCAAGGGGAAGGGGTACAGGGGATGTGGGGACAGGACGTACACTCAAGGGGCAATGGAGGACCACGAGGAGGGGGGGAGGAACAAAACTGGGTCAAGGGTAAGGTGCAGGGAGTCACAAACGTGCAGCCTTCTCTCTTTCTCAAGCAAGCAAAAAATGAGGAAAAGAGGGGGACGAAGCCAAGAACTCAAACACCCAGTACTCACGCACTCCAAGGGAAGGGATGGGGACCAGACTCTCAGGATTCTCAGAAGTAGCACAAGGGAAGGAACAAGGATACGAGCAGTCGTGGGACCAGCCTCTCACAAGTGATTACCAGCGGCGGCTCATGGCCCCGCCAGTATGCTTTATAGCTGTCCTGGTCGTCGCCTGTACATGCTCAGGGCGGGGTCCAGTCTGCTGAGGAGTCCGACAGTCCGCCAGGTGTGTGCTGCATTGGGAGGGTCCTCACGCTCTGAGAGAGCTTGCGACAGCCCCGCCCTCCTGCTGTGGGGTTTTCCCAAACCTCTGCGCATGCCCACGGGGTGACCTGCAACGGGGGGGGGGGGAAGGAGGGGAAGGGCGGAGCTGCTCTCCCCAAGTGGCTCCAAGCATGGTGTGACAGGTAGAGCCTTTGTCACGGTCTGACCATTACCTCCTTAAGGCAATGCATCCTAGCGCATGTCAGCCCCCAATGGGGTGCGAGACCTATTAGATTGCTCTGCCTCCGGAGACTTATGGAACCAGATTGGTTCCGGAATGCCCTGGGGAAGTTTCCCCTGGACCTTGACACCCGCTCGGTCGATGATCTCATAGCCTTCTGGAACACCTTGTTGGCTGAGACCATTGACAGAGTGGGTTCCAGGCATCAGTTGCCCTCTTGAGTCTCCCGCAGGTCTCCTTGGTTTATTGAGGGCCTGTGGGGTTTGAAGCAGGAGAGCAGGTGGTTAGAGCGACGGTGGTGCCAGACTTGCAACCAATATGATCGAACATAGTACAAGAGCAGTTTAAAGGTCTATGCTGTGGTGGTGCAGGCAGCAAAGAAGCAGTTCTTTGCTGCCCTTATTGCATCTGCAAAGTCATGTTCAGTGGAGCTTTTCTGGCTGGTGAAAGGCTTGGTCGGTCCTGCCTGCCTCCACCTGGACCTGGAGCAATCCAGTGACCGCGGTGACCGGTTTATCGAGTACTTTGTAGATAAGATCGCTCGCATCCGCCACGATTTCGGTTCCGCAGTTATTGCAGAGGCTCATCTTAGGGCTATGGATGCCCCGTCCTGTCCTGTTTTGTGGGATCAGTTTCAGATGGTGTCGCCTGCCGATGTGGAGTCCTTGTTGGGATCTGTTCCTGCCACTACTTGTGAGCAAGATCCATGCCCGTCCTGGCTGGTGAAAGCTAGCCAGGAGACGTTACAGCCGTTGCTGGCTGGAGTGGTAAGTGCCTCCCTTCGGGAGGGCAGGGTGCCTGACTGCCTGAAGGAGATGTGCTCAAGAAACCATCTCTTGATGCTGATGCTCCTGCCAGTTATCAGCCAGTCTCTAACCTTCCCTTTTTAGGGAAGGTTATTGAACGGGCTGTGGCACGGTAGCTCCAGGAACATCTGGACTGCACCAGTTTCCTTGATCCCTCTCAGTCTGGATTTCGGTCTGGGTATGGTACGGAGACTGCATTGGTGGCCTTGGTTGATGATCTCTGTCTGGCATTCAACCAGGGTGGTCAGACCTTACTGGTCCTGCTAGATCTTTTGGCTGCATTCGATACAGTCGATCATGAGGTGTTGGTGACCCGCCTGTGGGACCGTGCCGGGGTTGGAGGGACTGTTCTTGAATGGTTCCGCTTCTTCCTGGCTGGGAGATCTCAGCCTGTGGTACTGGGGGATTGTACATCTTCCCCCCAGGCCCTCACATGTAGAGTCCTGCAGGGATCCTTTCTGTCACCTTTCCTGTTCAACGTGTATATGCAGCCACTGGGTGAGATCGTAAGAGGACTTGAAGTTTGGTGTCCTCAATATGCTGATGATGCCCAGCTCCCCCAGGGGTTGCATATAGATGTTAAACATTAATGGAGACAATAGAACCTTACGGTACGCCCCAAGAGAGGTCCCGGGAGCAAGATGTTTCAGCCCCCAACACCACCCGCTGCCTCCTTCTCGAGAGGAATGAGCGAAACAATTCAAGGACCGTCCCACACGCACACGCACACGCACACGCACACGCACACGCACACGCACACGCACACCATGGACCACAGTCATCTCAGCAATAGCCCATGGTCCACTGTATCAAAAGCAGCTGAGAGATCTAACAGGATGAGTAGTGTTGGATGCAAAACCCTGATTGAAAAGGGTCTAGAAAACTGATGCCATCCAGGTGACCCCGGAGCCAGATTTCCGGCCCTGCCGCCAACCCCGNGGGTTGCAGGGAGCACATGACACCAGTGCTCCGGGCTCTGCACTGGCTGCCTATAAAGCACCGAGCCAGGTTCAAAGTGCTGGTTTGAACCTTTAAAGCCCTTCACGGACTGGGCCCTGCTTACCTGCAGGACCACCTCACTCCCCATGTGCCCGTGCGACCCTTGAGATTGTCCTTGGGATCCTTTTTGGAAGTTCCCTGGGCGAGGTGGGTGGTCACCGATGTTAGATCTTTCTCAGTGACCGCCCCTGTGCTGTGGAATTCTCTCCCGGAGGAGGCTCGGTTGGCTCCCACTCTCATGCTATTTCGGCGTTTATGTAAGACCCAGCTGTTCCGCCAGGCTTTCGGCGAGGGAGGGGTGGGGGAGTAGGGTCTCCACACCCCTGCATTATTGTGTTTTTAACTGTTTTTAACTGTTTTATTGATGCTGTTCGCTGCCCCGGGCTGCCCTGTGGACAGGATGGGCGGGATACAAATTTGTAATAAATAAATTTTAAAAATGTAATAAAAAAATCCAGACCAGAAAAAACAAGCTGAAAGGATAAAAGTCTATGTATTTGCATGCACAATCGACTGCCCTTATTCAAAATGGTGATCAGTCTGCTGCCACCATTTTGAATAAGGACTGTGGCCATTTGCACACGTGCAGTTTTGCTTTTTAAAAAATAAATTGAATGTTTCTTCTGATTCCGATCTGGCTGCAAAATCAGAAGAAGAGCCAAGTGTGGCTCAAAAGCTCACATACTCCCGCCAAAAAAAGCTGGTTCAATAAAAGAGATCATCGGAACTACTTTCTCTCCATCTGTTACTTTTGTGATAAACATGGCAACTGCACTCTCTCTTAGGATTGAAGTCTTAGTGTCATCTCATTTTATACAGTTATTTTTAAAGTTATCACTTTTTTACATGAGATCAAGGAACAGCCTGTGAAACACAGTCTCCTACTGTTGATGGATATGATAGGTCAGTACAGACCTCCTGGTCTCCTTTCATGAAGGTCAGTGTTCTAGAGACTGGATTATTCTGCTCTCAGTTCCAGTTATGCCTCTGTGAATCTAGAGTAACTCCACTGAATTCACTGACTTTCAGAGGAATCTGGACCTAGGGATGTTGATATGTCTCCTTTCCCAGGAGGGAGAAGGGCAGCTGCTTAAAAGCCAGTTCACCAACTTAAACCCTTCAAAGGAAAGAAGGTTACTTTCTAAATGGAGTTGCAAGCCCACTGTGAAACATGGAGGCCATGCCATAGAGAAGCCCAGCATTCTCACAGTTCATGCGGCCAAATCAGAGGCGAGGAGAGAGGGCCCGAATGACAGATAGACTTTTATTTACGACAAAGACTCTCAATTTGGTATCTGCCTTCTAGATTCCCGCTGTCAAGCAGAAAAAAGGGGACAAACTGATCAAGGACTTTGCCTTCCTCGCTCGATGTTTTCATAATTGCATCTTTGAGGGGCTCGGCTCACAGGCCCAGGGCTCTGAGCTACAAATTCTGGTCCACATGCCAAGCTGATATTTGGGACGATGCCATGGCGGACTCTGCCTTCTCCCTGCAGTGGAAGAGCAGGAGGTGACATGGGGTTTTTAGTTACGCTCTTTGCCTTTGAGACAGACCCCAGAAATGAAGGGTGAAAGGAAGTCAAAGAGTCAGCCCCACATCACAGAGGGCTACGTGAGGCATTTGGGAACCATTATGGAGTTCATCCCTGGTTTGTAGGCCTGGTTTTGGCCTTTTTACACAGTAGAATCAGTCTTTCTTGCTTGCTTGCTTGCTTGCTTGCTCTTGGTTCCTCTGGTTTAAGTGGTATGTGAATCCACCTTCTTAGCTGGTTATACCCAGACGCAGGTGCCCTCTCTCTAAAGCAGGTGTAGGGAACCTCTGGCCGCTTCCGGCCCATGGGGCATGATGCTTCATTGTTGTGCAGCCCATACCCGCCTCTCTGTGACCCAGGCGGACTTTTGCGGGCCACACAAACTTACTCAAGCGTACCTCTTTTGCTCAGCAAATGTCCCTCCACGCCAGGTCCAGCCATTTACTGAATCTGGCATGCTGGGAAATGTAGTTCCAGTACGGCAGATTCAGGAAAATGGCTGAGGGACATTTGCAAACAGTGGGTATTTTCAGACGTGACGGGGCCAGTATTGGCCCTGTCACAGAATCACCTAATGATCCCCTGCCAGGATCAAAATGGCATGGCCAACAGACGTGCTGGCTGATCCCGGCAGGGAATCGGGGGCGGGGCTACATGGCTCAACGTGCGGCTGCACAGCCCCACCACCCCCACACTCCCTAGGCCTTCTGCCCGCCCCCCCGCCCCCCCGCACTCCCCCGGAGCATTGATCACGGCCCAGAATCAATGATGGGCACGGCCACTGATTCTGGGCCGTGGTCAGGGGACAGACGTTACGATCCCACACTCAACCACGGTGAATTCCCCGTGGTTGAGCGTGGGACCGTAACATCTGTTGGCCCGAACATGAGCTTCCCGCCGGGTGTTCACCCCCATGAATCACTGGCGGGAATCTCTTTGACCACGCCAACGGCGATGGTCCGGGCAGGAGCGCCGTTGGTGTGGTCAAAGAGATTCCCACCCGTGATTCACGGGGGTGAACATCTGGCTCGAATCTCTTGTCGGGCCAACAGACGTTACGGTCCCTTGCTCACCATGTGGGCATTCACCGTGGTTGAGCGTGGGATCGTAACGTCTGAAATACCCAGTAACATCGGTGGCAGCAGCAATGGTGTGTATGTAAGTTTGTTTTACTTACATACTTAAGTGTGTGTGTGTGAATATTCTCTGTGTGTGTGAATATTCTGTGTGTGTGTTTGAGTGTGTATGTGAATATTCTGTGTGTGTGTTTGAGTATGTGAATATTCTGTGCGTGTGTTTGAGCGTGTGTGTGTGAATATTCTGTGTGTGTTTTGGTGTTTGAATATTCTGTGTGTGTGTGTGTTTGGGTGTGTGTATTTTGAATATTGTGTGCGTGTGTACTGTCTGTGCATACTCATTGTTTAAATTGATTTAAATAGATTTTAAAATTGATTTTAATTGATTTTGGTGTGTGGCCTCTGGCCTCAAAAATGTTCCCCACCCCTGCTCTAAAGTCTCACCCTTACAGCTGAAATGGGATCCTGATTTGGTAACTGTTGGCAATACCTGCATTCTGGGTATTCTTTCAGGTATCTGAATTGGTTCCCAAGTGCTGTTATTTGGGTTTGGGGTTTTTGAGTACCTGAAATTACCCAAAGATTTTTAAAATAATTAATAATAATAATAATAATAATAATAATTAATAATAAACAACCCACAAGAACAAATTTTCCACTGTAAGCCAAAAATTTGGGAACAGAAGTAAAAAAATTGATACAAAAACAGTTTTTCAGTATTTTGATACGCTGGTATTTTGGGTCCCCGATCGGACACTTTTCAGCACTGAAAAATACTGAAAATGTTCAAGTCAAATCGGGTACTGTGATTTTGACTGGTATACATGTATTTGTGGGTACCCATTCCAACTCTACTTGCTCAAGCTTGTGGCCCCACTCCCCCACACTTCCTGGCTTGCAGGAGGGGGATGCTGTGGGGCTAGATCTGAAAGAGGTAGTGGATTTGCTATCCGCAGGTAATACCCAAATTTTCAAGTACAATACCGGCTACCCCGATTTTTAGTCAAGTTCCAATTGGGTATCTGATTACCTAGAATCAGCGGGTATTTCTCTTTACAAGTTTCCAATTTACCATTTTTTAATCACAAATTGTGATAAAAACGTGAGAAAATCAGAATGGTAATTGGAAATCCGATACTGGAAGCTGGAAAATCGGGATGAAAAATGGTATTTAGACTGATCAGTTGAAACAACTACAAGCAAAAAAACACCAATACTCAATTCAATCTGGCAATTTCAGGTACTAATCAAATTGGTATCTGATTACACCTAGGCCGCTGTTACACACCTCGGCTCCTCTCCCCGACTCCATGGAGGTCAAAGAACTTCCTGGGTCAACCTTGCCTCCCAAAGACCCCAGAAATTGGAAATAACCCCACCACCCTGACACCTATTTCGAGGGGGCCACTTCTGTAGTGAAATGTGAGTCACAAAATGTCAGTGGGATTGGGAATGAAAGGGTTGGGGCCTGTGTCCTGACATTTTACTAAACATAGCACAGTCAGGTTGAAAGCCTTTTTAAAAAGACCGCCTGTCATCTTGGGTCCCCTTTGAGAAGGGAGTGGCGGCATCTCTGAAGCACTCCAATATGGAGATTTAAATAAGTTATAGAGGAAGGAGATGAAAGCAAACATGCTCCTGTTTGGGTATTTTCAGATGTTACGAGATCACAGTGAACCATGGTCAATACCCACATGGGGCCAAAGCACCCTGAACGTCTGTTAGGCGGCCGCCAGATGTTCACCACGGTCGATTCCCACATGGGGTCAATTTCAACCCGCCGGACATTCGCCGCAAGCGTGGTCAAAGAGATTCCCGGTGGGAACCAACAAAAAGTAACGTCTGGCTGGCAACCACGGCCTGGAATCCCTAGCGGGATTCCGGGCCATGGTAAAATCGGGAGGGCGCTGCGGCCACATTGGCCGCAGCGCCCACCCATCTCCCCAGAGGGCAGGCGGTGGGAGACCGTGGGGCCGGGACCATGCAGCCGCATGTTGCATCACACGGTCCTGCCCCCTCCCCGATTCCCCACCGGGATCACTCGGCACGTCTGTTCAGGGCTTTTATTGGCCATGGGGGGTGGTTGTCCTGTTCACCCCCAGCGGGGATTCACTGTGGTGATTCGGGACGGCGTAACGTCTGAAAATACCCTTTGTTGACATTAAGTCCCTGGGAAGGGCTTTTTATCTTGGTAACACATAGCACTCCCCATTACTGAGTCCTTCCACTTGATCTGTAATTAGGACCTGTTGGGTTTAGTGAGTTCCAGGTGCCGTGCTGTTACCAAATGGAGAGGATCTATTCCAGGAAGATATTTTCAGGAGGTAATAATATTGCTTCCCCTTCTTCTGACACCAGCGTTGCACTCTTTGCTGGGCAGTATCACCTGTCTTGAGGCATCTTGTAATTTGACCCATTGAGAAGATAAATCATTGATGCACAGTCGAACGGTAACTTGTTTTATTTGCCCAGATACACCGCTCTGATACACACACCAAATAGGCAATGTCTTCCCTCAGGATGCTCTGGCCCTCAGAGGTAGAGATCTGCCCCCCAGAAAGGGGGAGGGAAGTTACCCACCCCTGGCTTATGGGGATCATTTGTTAAAAGGTGGGTCCAATGACCAGAAGCATCCTGGAGCAAGAGACTCATTCAAATGCTTGTCTAAGGTTTTCTATGGAGTTACCATTTCCATCATGCATTTGTCCCCGGCAGTTGGATCTGTAACTCACCGGTTCACTCATCTGCGAGAAAAACAACACAAGACTGGAAACGGCAAGCATAAGTTGCTTCAACAATAAGTGCACCCTGTCTCCCTGCCGTCCTAATGGGCTGTCGGAATAAATCACATCCGTTGGGGGGGGGGGAAATCTATCTATCTATCTGATTAAAAACCAACAGCCCTGCGTCCAAGCCAAGCAGAGAAAGTGGGTGCCCAGCGGCCATCCATCACTTCGACTCCAATAGATAGCTAAATAAATAACGTCATGTGACAGCTTTACAGCCCTGATGGAAAATGGTTTCATCGGGAAAACGTGCGTGTTTACACATCTCCCTTCACCCAACTTTTATGTTTCAACCAACCCAGATAATGTATTTACGCTTATAACGGAATGGTGGGATGAAAGGTGGCGTGCTCTTGATCGTACTTTATCATCCTGTAGTACTGGAAATCCTGAGGCTGTAGTTTTTATCTGAGCATCCATTAAGATATTTACTCCTGGCAGGCGCTGTAATGCTTGTCAGATTTCACTCCTTCATCCCTCCCTGGGGTTATTTGGTCTTCTCTGATTTTGTGGAACACAGGATTTGCTAGACTGGATAAGCTTTGTGGTACTTTCTTATTCAGCGTTATGTCACTAACAATGGGCAGTATCACATACTGCTTTATCGTACGACACAGAGTTAGCCTTTGGAACTCATTGCCAGAGTATGTTGGGAAGGCCAATAGTTAGAGCTGAAGTGTGTACCTACTTTGGTACCCACGGATAATACTTGCATTTTCAAGTATGGTGTCAGGTATTTGATGCGCTACAAGAGCGTGGATTGTGTACCTGGATACCTGAAAAATCAGTAATTTCCTGTATTGATTTACTGATTTTCTGGTTGAAATACTGGGATGAAGAGCTGAAATATTGGGAGAGAAAACTGAAAAATCAGGACCAGAAGTCAATAATCTGGGACATTCTGGCACAATTTGATACATTCAGTACCCAAATTGGGTAATAATCAGCTACTGGATAAAAACTTAATATTTTCAAGTCGATTAGGGTACCGGAAATTTGATGGGTATAACCATTTTTTCAGTTACTTTTTTCAAATGCACCAATAGCATAATGGGATTCAAATCATGTACCAATAGCATAATTGAACTCATGTTCAAAATGATCACCGTGCATGTGCAGAACGGCCGCCCTTTTCCAAAATGGCGGTGATGCTGCTGCTACCATTTTGGAAAAGGGAACCACAATCACAGAACAGCTCCGGTGACCATTTTGCAGAGTTCTTTGTTCGTTTGCTTTTTCCTTATGTTTCCGAATGAGAAAGCAGTCGTGACGCTGTCAATTCCCAGCTCGTTCTTGTTACTCAGAAGGAGCCCAGAATCGTGATTCTTGTCGAGAAACACGAGAATCACGAACTTTAGTTTCAGTCCTAGTAAAATCTGGAAAGGGCCAAATTGAATGAACCAAACAAACTGAATTAACCAAAACTGAGAAAACGGGTAATCGAATGAAGAGCGGATGGGTATTGTTACTCAGCCTGTTTCGGGTTGGAGTATTCGGATTGGATTAATTTGCTTGTTTGTGCATATACTCCCCCCCCCTTTACTTAAGCGTCAGTCTTGTGGAAGGAAGGCCCAGGAGAATTCAGGAATGTCCCTTCCCAACCCACCTCTGACAACACCTAGGCTACTTTCAGACATACCCCCCCCCCGTGCATATTTGGGCTGAAGGGGAGGGGAATGCACAGACAAAATATGTGCGGGGATTGGCCGGTTGGAAAGGCCCCCCTGCACGGTTTTTTTGGCAGAGACACTCAGGGATGCAGAGCACAAAATAGAACTCTGCATCCTTGCGCGTCTCTGCTGACAAAACTGCGTGGGGTGGGTGTGCTTTCAGACTGGCCGATCCTTGCGTATATTCGGGCTGCGCATCCACACACCCCGCAGCCCATGTGTGAGCGGGGCATGTCTGAAAGTGACCTTAGAGCCTGTGAAGAAACTAGAACTTACTATTTAGACCTGCAATGCCAGGGGCCCTGGGCCTTGTGGGGGGTATCGTGTTTCATGTTTATAATACGTGAATAGATGTGTGTCCATCACATCTTCCTGTTAGAAGGGGGTCCACACAGCCAGTTGGTACAGGGACTCCATTTCCCTGGGTCCAACAATGGGAAATGTGATGGGTTGGGCACAGGCCCTTTAAGGAGCAGCGGCCTGTGTCTTGGCCCCGACCCTTCCAGGGACTATAAGAACCCAGGTCTGGAGAGACTCTGGGCATTTTTTCATGAGATACAGACCTCTGAGTTTCCTGGTAAATGTGGTAACTAATTACCTGCTTGTGCAAATGCCTCTCATGCAAGCTGTCCAGGAAACTTCTGGATTAGCAAAAACTCAATATTGTCGGCCCTCCCCCTGTAACCCAGGCATGGGTCCTGATGTCATAGGTCTCTTCACACCCTGTGGTGGCCCAAGGTGCTTTTCACACAGGACAGGGCTCCTCAGGACAATACTGCTGAGCAGGAGCAGGTCCTGGCCAAGCTGCCGTCAAACAGCTGATCGGGTGTGCTCCTGGGGCACCCATCAGATGTTTGACGTGCACACCAAGTGCACCACGCTGCTGATGTGGGTGCTTCTGGGGTGCCCCTCCTCCTCCTCCAGCTGCTGGGGGGGAACTCCTTCGGGCCACCTGATCAGCTGTTCATCAGGGCCGGGTGAGCACGATCCTCCTGCCCCCCCACATCAGCTGTTTGGTGGGGCTGGAGTGTGCATGGTCCTCCATCCCCCCAATCATGTTCAGTGGGGCTGGGTGAGCATGTAGGGGCCCAATTCACCAACCTCACCTTAGGCAAAAAAAAGACAGGAGGGAAACCATTAGCCCAATAACCCAGATTTTTGTTTTAGTTGTGTTGTTTATTATGCAGATTGCCTTTTTATTTTATGTATATATTGTAATTGTGATGGCCTAGTGCTATAAACAATAAACTAAACTAAACTAAACTAAACCCAGGTGGGCAGGCCTTGGCCTGAGCTGCGTCTTCAAGCTTCTCTACCTGACACATCTCGTAGCAGCCCCGCTATGGCAGATGTGGGTGAACATCTGGTGGGGACAGAACAAATGTGATGGTGAGTCCTGGGCATAAGTGGGATAATGTGGGCTACTGTACCGTAAGGGTGTGCGAACAGAACCGAGCTCGGAAATTCGGTTCGGTTTGGTTTAAAAATCGAGTTCAATTAGAAAGTTCAGTTCGGTCGACTGACCTATTTGAGTTCGGGTGAATTCTGAACTTCCGAACCGAGTTTGTACATTCAAAACCAGGTTTTTTGGCCTGCCGAACTGGTTCGAATTTGACCGAACAGTTCGGTCAAATTCGAGTTTGGTTCGAATGTTCGGTTTGGTCGACCAAACTATTCAAGTTCGGTCTGAACTCCGAACTTCCGAACCGCATTCGCACATCCCTACTGTCCTGTCTGTTTTCACCGCCGGTAAGCCTCTTGGCGGTCTCCAAGGTGCTGATTTGGGCAGGAGGCTGGGAGCCTGTATGTAGGGCCTAGCAAGGCATGGACTACTTGTATTTACTGGAGAGCTACTGGATGGTGAAAAAAGAAGTGAGAATTTCTGTAATTTGCAGGAGACTCCGAGTTTTGGGACTTGCCTCTTCTGTCACCAGCTCAGGGAACGAGGTCACCGGGATGAGGTGGTGGCTTCCAGGTGTCTTTTCCTTTCCTTTTCTTTTTTTTTTTTGATGTCTGGAAGAAGATGAAGGTCACTACAGGAAGGGGAATCAAGATGATATTTCAGCAACACTGAAGAGAAGACAAGATCTTCTGGGCTTTCCATTTTTTTCTGTGCTTCAGCAGAGCAGAGTGTTTATTTTGGGCTAATTGTAATCCATGGAAGTGCAATTAAGACTCCCACCCCCAGCTTCCTTGTTCCTATTCAGCAGATCTGTCTGTTGTAAAATTGGATCATTTGTGTTGACTTGCTGTTCATTGTTCTGTTTCCCAATGGATCCATTGCCCGGGCCTCACAATCAGAAGAGACATGCAGTGCCCTGGCCAAATGCTCTGGACACCTGCAAGGAATTTTATCGAGTCTTCCTCACAAGGAAGGAGGGAGCAGGGAAACAATTCTATCTTTTCTGGCAGTATCTCGTCGTTGCCTCATAGAGTGACAACCTGTCGTCTTATCCAAATAAATGTGATTGCTCCCACTTGAGCGCTGCTAACAAAGGGCTCTGGTTCGACGTGGCAATTGTATGCGACATTATCAGTCTCTTTGCAGTGATTATCCTGCCGGCTCAGAGAATCCTGGCTTTAGAGTCAAGAAAATTGAACGCAATAGGCACGGCTTTGTTACCAGCCTGTACGCCGGTCATAGCACCCTGCAGGAGTGAGGCAAAGAGAACTGCAGAAAGAAACTAGTCTGGAGATTGGTCAGCCCTTGTCTGTTTACCCACCAGTTTCCACCAGTTTACCTTTATGCCAGGGATGGGGAACCTCAGGCCCGGGGGCCAAATGTGCCCCTTGGCAAGTTTTTATGAGGCCCCTTTCCAGTCTCTACCCACAAGCACTGAAAAACTGAGCTCAGGCTAATGGAGCAGAGAGGAGGGCATACACACAAGGGTAGGGGGCAGATTCATGATCTGGGCCCTCCTTTTCTTGAATACACCCATTAAGTGCCCCGGCCCCCAACCTCTATGTGGACCTTGGAGCTCATACTAATTTTCAATGTGGTCCCCCAGGACAGAAAATGTTCCCCACCCCTGCTTTAAGCCAATGTAATGGGCTGACATAAGTGTAAGAAGAGGCGGGGATGGAGAGCACATGCCTGAATTTTTAGGATGAATACAGGGGAACCCAAACTCTTAATTTTGCCCGCTTGTGACTCCTGTGGTCACAGTGTGGCCACTACAGGAGGTGCAAGGGACCAAAATTAGGGAGGGGAACTGATCCTTGCTTTACTCTGCTTCTTGATAGCATTGGAATCTCCTAGATGAGTAGGTGGAGCCACTGCCAAGGAGGGGTGGGGATTTGGAGGGAGGAGCAAAGGGTGGGGCTTTGATAGGCCACAGGGGAGGAGCAAAGGGTGGGGCTTTGGTATGTCAAGGGGTAGGAGCTCCTCAAACACACTTTATTCCACAGGGGACAGACCTTGCCACATGTCCTAATCCCTAAGGGTTTCATATCATATCACTCACTCTATTGCTCACTTGGTTGGTCTACTATGTAAGACCTCTCCAACCCTTATTTTCATGCCCCCCGTCCACCTCATGGGAACTGGATGGTTTTCAGTAACAGCGCCTGATTCTGGGTGTTGTTGAACCGTTGCAAATCTGGCCTTGACTGAGATCTTTTGAAAATTCTCACCTGTAATTAGAGGTGTACATTTAATTTTCATTATTACAATAGTGAAAACAAAAATGTCATATTCATTTTTGTTATTGCGATAACAAAAATGAAAATAATAATGAAAGTAGAACATTGTCATTTTTGTTATTTTTTTGTTTTTTTCTGGTAATTTTTGTCCATTTCCGGTAATTTCCAGTGTTACGGATAATACCGGAAATTACTGAAAAATACAGATAATACCGGAAATTACCAAAAAATAATGAAAATGAAAAATAAATGAGGAAAACAAAAATCAATAAGGAAAAAAAAATCACAAAAACAAATGCAGTTTTAATAATGTAAATGAAACAAAAACAATTCCCTCTCCCTCCATCTTCCCGTCCCTCCCAGGAACCCTTAAGCAGGAGTGGCCAAGGAATAGATTGCAAGGAAGTCGTAGGTCACAAGCTAGTCTTCAGTAGGTCGCAATGTGGGGAATGGGACCAGCCCCACAGAGATCACCTTTGGGGAGAAGAGAGAGACCTGTACCCCCTTTGGGGATGTCTTTGCAGAGAGGCAGAGAAGATGCTCTCTAAAGGGCAGTGCTCCTCTCCACTCCTGAGACCAGTTACCGAGGTGCCGCAGAGTTGGGAGTTAGCATTAGCAGAAGGTGTCCCAGGCCTGGCACGTTGGAGCTACTGATAGATCACTTGAGGCTGACACACAGATCAAGTGGAATCCATGACCATAAGTCTGGCCTCGCCTGCCCCTTAAAAGACAGATTTTCCAAAGGATTGTGGATGAGATTTCTCAAATGAATGCTTCGCTGGATTGAACCCAGAATGGCCTGCAGCTTGCAGAATCGAGCATTTGGTGCATTATAGGTGAAGAACAACTAATGGCGAAAGCAGGCAAAATTCCAAGAAAGAGATCCTCATTTTACATCCCAGGAGGGATATACACTATACCGGCGCCTTCAGGTCTATGTACTGGACTCCCCAATCAGCGTTGAAGTGGGTACCCACGCGGATGGGTAAGCCTGTTGGCATCCCAGTAATCCACCCACTTGGTATTATTGGGTGTTAGATGGTACCCGTTTACTGTCCAACAAATTACTTGCGTTACACATTACCATTTCCGCGCATTTTCACATCTCTGGCTCGTTCTGTCTCCTCGGGGCATGCAGAAGGCACACCTACCATTTTTGTTTTAGTTTCTGTTTACAAAAAACCACATGTTTTTTGCGTTGTTTTTTTTAAAAAAACCCTACCATTGTTTGGGTGGGTGGGTGGTTTCTGTTTATTTTATTAAAAATTAATTAACCCCCGTCGCCCCTCCCTCAATAATTCTATATGCGAAAATGACCACCGGGCCATTCTCTTCATGCAAGTCCTTTCCCCAAATGGCGCCAGTAGCATCAACCCCATTTTGAAAAGGGAATCCGTTTCACGCATGCCCCGTGCTCATTTTGTGCATGTGCAGAACAGCTGCCCTTTCCTCAAATCTTGTTGAAGTTATTTGGGTAAACCTGCGCATGCGCAGAATGGTCCTATGGACTTTTTCTCCATGTGCAGTGAAATCTTTCTTTCTTTTTAATAAAACCAAACGAAGGGACTTTTGTAAATGAAACTGAAAATGAAAACTGAAGAGGGGCCTGCTGCCCACCCATAAGTAAAACCTGGAAATCGATGAATAAGCCAAATAGAAAGTCAGTAACTTGATAATAGTTTTATCCAAAAATTTGGGTTGCTGGTTGCCCGACTTGGGAATCAGTTCAAAATGGCAGTGTAGCAGGGCAGAGCCCTTGCAGGCCTTGGGCCCTTTAAGAGGTAGCTAGCACTGGCTGGGTGACTGGGCTAGCTGGGCTGCAGGTGCTAAGCAAGATGCAGGCAGGGGCGTAGCCACCGTGGTGCGGGGGGGCTCAGTTGCGCCTGGGCCCGTGCCTATGGGGGGCCCAGGACTGGCCGGAGGCATTATGGCCCCACAGCGAGGGGGCCCCAGCCACGCGGAGTTAGGACACTGCACCCAGTACAGGACCGCCCTGGGAACAACGTCCCCACTCCACGCGGCGGCGGGGAGCCCCCTCGCCGCGGGACCATGATGTCTCCGGCAGGCCCTCCCTGCCACCCTTGCTGCCCATGCCACGTCCTACCCCCCCCGGGCCTGGGGAGGGAAAGCACCGTCGCAGTGCCCTCCCCGGAGGGGTCAGGATGTGGCATGGACAATTAAAAAAACCCAACTAACTGCCCACAGAAACGCCACAGGGACTGGGTTTGCGGGCTCAGGCACTGGGACGGAGGCAGTGCTGTGCTCCCTCCCTGCACCCGCAAGTCCAGAGTAGTCCCTGGATGGAGCAATGCTGCCTCCTCCCATCAGGACCCTGGGCCCAGCCGAGTCGAGGGGAGGCACCAGCCTCTGGTAAGTGCCGTCCGTGTTCACCACCACCACCACCTGCCCCATCCCCCTTCCCTCCCGCCCGCAAGCCTGCAGTGTGCCCCCATCCCCCTTCCCTCTCCTGCCCTCCCAGCCTCCAGTGTGCCCCCTTCCCTCCCGCCCCCCCCAGCCTGAAGAGTTCCCC
>QEPC01009472.1:3207395-3239127 GCA_003113815.1 Sphenodon punctatus | reverse complement strand
ATTTATGCATGTTGCAGGGCTGTATTGGTGCCCTATACAGCCCTGCAACATGCATAAATGACCACCAAGGGTGGTTAAAGTGTGGTTAGCGTCATGTCTGTTTTCACCCAGAGAGTTGTCCTGCTGGAGTCCCATCCACTTACTGGATGTGATGCTAGTAGGAACGTTCTCAGTCTCCAAGTGGTAGGGTTGTACTCAGCAGAAAGGAGTTCCCTAGTGTACACTAATGTTCTGCCCATCACATCTTAACGCTGAAAACTCTTTGTTGCTAGATTTTTGGAGGCTCCACCTACAATGGACAAGCCCCTCCCTAGAGCTCTGCCAGCCATAAGGTTCCATGCGGGGCTTACATGGACGCCAGGGATGGGCAGGCCCCTCCCTCGCCCTTAAGCCCCATCCCTCCCTTAAGCGCCGCCCACTTCGAGTTTTTGGAGCGCATTAGGGGCACATTAGGGGCCCATAACTAAGGCTTGAACCCGGGCCCTTCTCAACCTTGCTACGCCCCTGGATGCAGGACAGCGCCTGAGAAACAGAAGCTGTGGGGGAAAGACGTGGCTAACCCAGCCTGGGAGAAAAGGAGATAATTAGAGACAGATGCCTTAGGGGTCTGGCAGAGGCAACAGCAGAGGCTAAAAGGCCTAAACAGAGCTCAGTAGAGACCTTGGGGAGGACAGGCTGACTCATGCCCAGCGAAAGCCTGGCCCTGTCACATGCAGGCATTACTGTTGGCTAGGAAATCTACTATCTGTTTCAGCCAGGGCCAGCCTTAGGATTTGTGGGGTCCAGGGTGAAGATGAAATGTGGGGGCCCCTGGCAGCCCTGCCCCCTCAGGAGCACCCTCTGTGGGACCCTAGAGGTGGTCGGTTTTGAGGTCCTGCTGGGAATGAGAGGGGGCCCCCACCCTGCCCTGGTAAAATTGGAGCCCACTGCAAGAACCCCAGAGGATTGGGGCCCAGGAGCCAGGCAGACAGTGGCCCCAATCCCAAGCAGGATCCACATGGCATGCACAGGGCATGGAATCAGCCCCACCAAGTTGCATTACTGTCCTTCCGACTACGCCAACGCACCATGGATAATGGAAATGTCTTGGTAGGAGCAGTGGCAGGGGGCCAAGAATCTGCCATGTGTTTGTCTCTCTGGGTTGGGGGCAGGGGGTGAGGAAGGACCTCTTCCCGTGTTTGCTCCTGAACAGAGCTACTGAAGGCTAGACGGGGAACATGGAAGTGGGCTTCTGCGCCCTCCATGGCCAAAGCTTTTGCCATCCAAGGGTGATTTCAGATGTTACGTGAACACGGTGAATCACGGTGAATACCCACCTGTGGTCACCGTGTCCCGTACGTCTGTTTGAGGCGCACCAGATGTTGGCCACGGTCAATCCCCACATGGGGTTCGTTTGAACCACGCTTCCCGGGCTAGCCGGGGGAAGGTCCCAGGAAGCGTGGTCAAACGGACCCCAGGCCGTGGCCAAGGAAAAGTAACGTCTGGCCGTGGCATGATCGGCCGGATGCGGCAGCCACATTGGCCCCACCACCCGCCCGTCTCCTCGGAGGGCGGGCGGCGGGGTGCGTGGAGGGGGCGGGGCCATGCGGCCGCACATTGCGCCGCGCGGCCCCGGCCCCTCCCACTTTCCCCGCCGGGATCCCCCCAGCACGTCTGTTGTGCCGTTACGGGGTGACCCTGGCAGGGAACGAAGCCGGTGGTGCCGGTACGGGGCCAACGGCCCGCGTATCGTCTGAAAATACCCCAAGTGTCTTGCCTGGACTTTCTCCCAGGGAGCAGTGGTTTAGTACTATGTTTTATCCCCTAAAGGTAGGGCTTAATCTTCTTTCACTTTCCCCTTACAGCATCCCAACCTGGTTAATCTGGGGTGGGTTTATCGCAAATCTGGGTGACTGGAAGATTTAAGACTAATCTGTCTCTGAGCGCATTCAAGGATATTTCCTGCAGTGCCTGCCGCAGGGAGAATGAAAAGAATAAATAAAAATGAGGCAGTTTGGAGCCTGCATTTGTGTTTGCTTGTTGGCCTGGGTGGAGCCAGTCTAATTTTATCGCTTTTCAATTCCATTGCCCTGTAATTAAACCCTGGAGTTGTTTTTTATTTTCTTTGGGTTGAAGCTGATATGTGCCAGTAAAACCGTCTGCGCTGAAAAAATGTGCTGACTTAGGAGATGGAGGTTTTAAAATGTTCCCTCTCCATCCGCAAATATCCAAACCAAACCACTGCTGACCTCTGCCCCCACTGGCTAGCTGCACCTCTGCTTGGGAGGGAGACAAGCTTGGAGGAAAGAGGTGATGGGAACTGGGTTTAATTCTTCTTGCGTCTACTCAGGAGTGACTTTGGGGAGAGGGTAGATTTTAAAAAAAGTTAAAATGGCACTCTTTGGTCATTGCAAACTGACAAAATCAGCAGAGCAGCCCAGAACAGACAGGGACAGAATTTGGACTAATAAAAAAAAAAGAAAATTCATCTGAACTACTTTGGTTTGGCAAGTTTGATTCTGAATTCATTAAAGTTCACTTGTAAACCAAGTAGCCTAGGTTCAAGTATTTTCTGACTTTCCCTCCCATGAATTCCACAAGCAGAATAAATTATGTGAATTATTGGAATAAATTATTCAAAGCAACCAAACACAGCAAATTAGGATGTGAATGAAGTTCACAGTTTGCCATTGCATTGACTTTGAACAGATCGGCCCTTAAAAGCCTTGCAAAATATGGCATGGACTTCTCAGTGGGGGAAGGGAAGGCTTTTCTCTCTCCTCTGGGGTGTTATGAGAAGGGGTGAAATAAGCAGGTGGGGGTGTGCCCATGAAAAAGGTGGCACACACACCGCCACCCTCCATCGGCGCACACACATCCCCCCACCCACTATGTCTGTGCAAAAGTGGTCATTCATTTACCACTTACTGCATTACTGAGGATACCATTTTAATTCCGGGTTTCTGTCAGTTCATTGTATTACATTTCTGAGCTAATCACTGTGTGAATAGCCTGCCCTTTAACCTGCCCACCACTGCCCCTTAACTAAGACTGGACTGAATAGTACTTCCGGGTACTACTCAGTCTGGTTACTCGGCGATATTTCTGAACTTTTTTCGAGAACCCGGAAATTGGAACTTGGAATTCCAGAACTCGGGAATACTTGGAACTCGGAACTTCGGAACAGTAGTGTACCTGCAGCATGGGCCACCATCAGCAGTGAGTGCACCAACTTTAAAAGCATTATGCCAACCAAGCAGTGCACAGAAAAGCAGGCTAGCAAGAGTGGGACATTCGCTCGAGAACACAACTCCACAAAACAGTGCGACTGCATGCAGAAATCCCACCAAAAGCCAGCCAGCCCAGCAGACATAATTATGACACCCACAAGAAAAAAACCAGACATTCATACACACTCCAGGGGCATCCAGTTATTTTTAAAAAATGCATGGCATTGGCATGGTGTGCTGTTGGTAACTTGAACAGCCCAGGCAAAGGGAAGTGGAGCCAAGCAGAGAGATCCCTGGCTGACGATAATAATGTAACCCCAATATTTTAAAAGGGATCCAGAGGCGATCCTGGAAACTACAGACCAGTAAGCTTGACGTTTGTGCTGGACAAAATGGTGGAAACCATCATTAGGAACAGGTTCGCTGGGCATGTTGACAAACATGGCTTAATGGGGAAGAGTCAACATGAATTTAGCAAAGGTAAGATCATTTAGCAAAGATCATGCCTCACTAATCTATTGGAATTCTTTGAGGGTGTAAATAAGCATGTGGGCAAGGGAGACCCAGTAGATATAGTGCACCTGGATTTCCAGAAAGCATTTGATAAGGTCCCACATAAAAGACTCTTGAGAAAATTAAAAAGTCATGAGATAGGAAGTAGTGTCTTACTATGGATCAGAAACTGGTTAAAAGTTAGAAAACAAAGAGTAGGACTGAATGGTCAATTTTCACAATGGAGAGATGTAAAAATCGGCATGCCCTAGGAATCTGTACGGGGATCGGTGCTATTTAATGTATTCATTGATGATCTGAAAAAGGGCAATAAGAGTGAGGTGATCACATTTGCAGATGACACCAAGTTATTCAAGGTAGACTGTGAAGAACTGCAACAGAATCTTACGACACTGGGTGCCTGGGCATCTAAATGGCAAATGAGATTTAATGTGGACAAGTGCAAAGTGATGCAAGTAGGGAAAAATAATCCAAACTATGAGTACACAATGCTGGGTACTAAGCTAGGAGTTACCACTCAGAAAAAGGATCTGGGAGTGATTGTGGACGAATACACTGAAATTCTCAGCCCAGTGCGCTGCAGCGGTCAAAAAAGCAAATAGAATGTTAGGAGTTATTCACAAAGGGATAGAGAATAAAACTGAGGATGTCATAATGCCTCTGTACAAATCAATGGTGCAGCTGAACCTGGAATACTGTGTGCAGTTCTGGTCGCCCCATCTCAAAAAAGACCTAGCTGAACTAGAAAAGGTGCAGAGACGGGCAATGAGAATGATAGAAGGTATGGAACAGCTTCCGTACAAAGAAAGGCTTGACGAGCTGAGTCTCTTCAGCTTAGAGAAGAGAAGACTGAGAGTTGACATGATAGAGGTTTATAAAATCTTGAGTGGTGTGGAACGAGTAGCTAGGGAATGGTTATTTACTCTCTCAAATAGTACTAGAACTAGGGGACACTCCAGGAAACTAGCTGCCGGCAGATTTAAAACATAAAAGGAAGTACTTTTTCACTCAACGCACAATTAACTTATGGAATTTGTCGCCAGAGGACATTGTAAAGGTCAGTAGTATAGCTGCGTTTAAAAAATGTTTGGATAAGTTCTTGGAGAGTAGGTCCATTAATGACTATTAACCAAGTAGCTTACGGGATGAACTTCTTACTGTCAGGAGCTGGGAATGAACAACGGGGAATGGATTGCCCACGGTGACTGTTGGTTCTTCTCCGATGCGATCGAGATTGGCCGCTGTCAGAGAGCAGGATGCTGGGCTTGATGAACCATTGGTCTGACTCAGTATGGCACTTTTTATGTTCTTTTATCCCTCTCATGGTGCCAACCAAGCAGCAGGCAACAACAATGTGGCACCCAATTTGTTTTTGTTTTTTTAAAATCATGGTATGGTGGAAAATGTAAACCTCATCCCCCAACATTGGCCCTATGGACAGGATAGGCCAGGCCAGGAAAAACCATGCCAGACCAGGCCAGGCCAGGCCAGTCACCCCTCCTCCCCAAAGTTGATTACTTACAGATCAGCAGTGTATCACGCAGCCAAATTCTCCAAAGACAATGGAAAATGACTGTGCAGCCATGTTTATTTTGCCCTGCCAGCCAATCAAAACTTTCCATCTGGCTTACCACCACTCAGCTGTCCCCTCCCAACAAATATGGCGCTAAGTTTTGTTTCCTGGTTCTGAGAAGCTCAACCCCAGCCACACGCGCAATGATGCCAGTATTTGACGGAGGCTTCCGAAGTGTTCCAAAACTTTACAGGGAACGGCCTTGGTCCTTGAAACTTTGGAACTTGAAAATTCTGAACCGAGGACACAATCCTAAGTGAATTCCAAAGTTTTCCGAGAACTGTATTTCAGCACTACCCTTGACCTCCACTCCAGTGCCTCCAATCAGAATTGTTGTTCTATGTTGTCCCCTTTGCTTTGACCAATCTGCAACTGGATTGCAGATTAGTAAAAGAATCTGTGTTCCAGACAATGAGAGCCAAGAAAGTACAAAGCAAAACCGAATGCAAGAGATGCCTTATTGCATCGGTATTTCCTCTCGGGATTCTAAATGCACATCAAAGCAGTAAAAGTGGTAGACAGGATACTGGTAAGCGGAAAGTTGGTAAATCAAGAAATGTAATGTCGACCAAGACACTGTAGAGTACTAAGAGTTTCTCGATTCGACCAAGACAGTATCGGGAACAGGGTTTCAACGAGAATCTTGTTTCAGGCCTATTTGTGGGCTGCTCCTTTTCAGAAGCTGTGGCAATGTATATACTAGGTGCCAGCAGTGCCAGCACCTCATTGGCTAGTGCATGGTATGGTACTGGCATTAAATTGGCTAGCAAACAAGGCTTCTCACTCTGGCTGTCATTCTGCTCTGCCTGAGGACATTTCTGCAAGAATTTGGCCAAATACAAAATTCCGCAATCACAGCAGCTCAGGATTCATGGGGACTTGAGCCTACCCTGCACAACATGACAAAAACAACCAATCACCAATCCATTCATGTTTCCATCTTCCTCAGGCCATATATGCTACAAACCCCTGAAGAGAGATTCTCACACTGAGTAGCCCCACATATGGAAAGGTGGAAATGTAAATAACACAGCCTGCTAGTTTGTCATTGATTCCTACACTAGGATGGGGTCCAGTGGGCAGGACACTCAGGTAGCAGGAGACCTGGGGTGAAAACAGGCATGACGCTAACCAGCCTTTAACCACCCTTGGTGGTCATTTATGCATGTTTCAGGGCTGCATAGGGCACCAATACAGCCCTGCAACATGCATAAATATAACCACCAAGGGTGGTTAAAGGGTGGTTAGCGTCATGTCTGTTTTCACCCCTGGTTTCTGTTCTCTGTTCTGCCCTGCTACTGGGCTAATGTGTGATATTGGAGTATGTCACTTTCTCTGCCTAAGTTACTCCAACTGTAAAATGCATCAAATGATCCATTTCTGAAATCCTTTGAGATTCGTGTTTCAGTGTGTACTAGCCAAGACAAGAACTTGGGACGTTCATTTGAATCTGCAAGAGCCCAGTGGGCGAGGGCACTGTTACCGTTAATCCCCGATCGTACTCCCGTGATCAAAAGAGATGATTAATTGCCGTGCATTAGCACCGTGTTCTCTGGTGAAATTAGCACTTCAGCCACGGAGTAAAAACATATTTCATTCTCTCTTTCAAAAAAGGGTAACAGTAGCACCTTCTTACCCATTAATCAAGTCTCGCATTAATCAGGATAATGTGCTATAATTGTGATTACAGTTAGAAATCAATTAATGCTCACCTTAAAATAAAGCATGGAGAGGAAAGCAATTAAGGTAATAGAGCTGAAGCATGGGGATGCCACCGGTGTTATTGACAATTATGGATGACTCTTTGCATTTGTATATTTCCCAAAATCTTACAGAGGGGAGTAGGGAAGATCATGTTTTTAATAGAGCTCAAAAGGGTACCTGATGTGGTAGCTGTGGATAATAACTGCATTTGGGGTACTGTTTCGGGTATCCAAATCGGTACCCAAATACTGTTGGGTACTCAAAAAACCAAAATTTTGGTTGCCGATTTTTCAAGTGCCCTAAATTACCCGTGAAATTAAAATAATACCAAAAGAATTCCCAAAATCTGGGACAAAATTGGGACCAAGTTGGTGTTTTAGTATATCATTTGGTGGTATTTCTTGTATTTTGGGTACCCAATTGAAAACCAGTCCGGGTACCAAAGAGTACTCCATTCGGGCACTGGAAATTAAAGACGTAACGGTATACCCATTTCTGTGGGTATTAGTAGTAGTAGTAGTATGTTTATTTGGCATTAGCTTTCGACTTAGTCTTTTAAAAAATAAATAAATAAAATATGCATACAAACATACAACACCAACGTACACATAATATATGATATACATAAAAGAAACAAAACCATCCGTTAAAGCTTACTTCTAGCAAGCCAAACTTATATGACCATTTCCCAAACTATAAATTATTTTATTTTATTTTTTTATTTTTTTTAATCTAAGGTACAGCTACTTCCAAAGTATAAACCGTACCTATTGCTAAGCCTTACCCTTCTCGGGGCTTACGGTGGCAACGCTGGACCCCTGTGGGTATTCATTTCAACTCTAGTCTTTACAGAGCACAAGGACAAATTCACTGCGATGTTTTTGGCTAGTCTAGGATGACTTTACTACAAGCTAAGAGTCAAGGGTGGAGAAAGAAGAGTTACCAATTTTTGCGGGAACCCTCTTTCAGCTCTAAGATCCACCTGACTAGAACGTGTTAACCTGTCTGTTCCCACTGGCCTGGTCTCCCCACCCACCCCAGTGGCCTGGCTTTCGGCATGTTTGTTGACTGGACAAGTCTGGACTGTGTCGGCAGTGGCTTTCCAACCAGGGTCAGGTCATGAGAACGGCACTCTGCTGTCATGTTTGTAAACACCCTCAGACTTCCAATGCTTCGGGTTAGTGGCTGGACCTAGGGGCCAGATCCAGGAGCTAGAAAGAGGACAAATAAAACCTAGCCAAGGGCCACGTTTGGCCTCCAGGCGTGAGATTCCCCACCCCTGGTTTAGTACTATTTCACTAGATTATTGAAATAACAAAATCACCAAAGTAACTGACCCAAAATATCTAAAATGAATGAAAAAATGGATACTAGTTTCATATCTTTGTCCCAAGGGATTTGAGGTGGCCAAATTCATCAGATATATTTGTTTCACTCTATTTCCTGGTTCAATAATTACTTTGGCTTCAGTCTTGAAACCACTGACTCCAGAGGAACTACATTGAAAGCCAGATCTTCAGTGGAACTCCTCTGGAGTAAGAAGTTTCAGAATTTGGTACAGAACCAATCCCCTGACCAGAGCCCCTCCTGCTTCCAGCCCCTGTAGATCACTCTCTGCTCACATAGAGTTGAGGCACACAAATCTGGTAGTGGTCCCTGCCAAGATGCTCAGAATTCCAGGTCACTGGGCATGATCAAGAACTCACGCATTCACGACGTAGGCGTGCATGAGTTCCACGTGATTTCTGTGCAGTTTGTGCATGAGCCACAGTCCCCATAATGCGGGTGCACACAGAGTTGGGATTGGCCCCACTGTCTGTCTCTGCCACCTCCTCTCTCATGGTGGTCATGGAGAAGATTGAAAGCAACTATCAGAGAAATCTAATGCAGGGGGTGGTGTGGGGTGTTAAGCTACATTTATGTCTGGGCTAGTGCTGAATAGATCAATCGCAGTGAAAGCTCTTTCTATCGGAAAGAAACATTTGCCTGTGCTCATGCGATGAGGAAACTTACCAGATTTTTCACTATTGTCACTAGTTCCCATTTAATAATTGTAACAGACATAAACATAAGCTAAGATGTAACGTGATAAGTCATACAAGTAAAACACGTAGAAGTGTTGGAAACGTGACGTAAAAGTGCTGGAAATTGATGAAAAGTGCCAGAAGATCACAGGCATCAATACTGACAATAGTGGGAGTGCGGACTCCATTGAGACTGACAAGGTACTAACCAATAGTCACATGCGCTCTCGAAAGGTAGGTACTTCCTGACGGTACGTGACTGGTCGTTCTTGCCTCAGCTCTAGTCTGGACTGGGGATGTTGCTAGATCGTAAAGGCAAAGGTGTCGCTAAAATAGCGACAGATGATACATCCACACCGGGGCCCGCAAACCCGTGGCCCCCATGCTCCCTGGTACAGCTGCGTCCCCCCTGCCACTGGGAAGGGGAGGGCCCATTCCATCTTCTGCAGCAGGGCCCATTCCAACCTAGCTATGCCCCTGGGTAGAGGGAAGGGAACTAGAGTCTTCCAGGTCCATGGCCCTCCTGAGAAGCCACAAACAGTGGTAGACATCCAGGATGCACAACTACATGGTAGCTAGGGATAGGAATTTTGGTTTTGAACAGAACCGAAATTGTCGGAAAATGGCTGTTTTGGATTTTAAACTAATTCAAAAATCAAGCCA
Source organism: Sphenodon punctatus (assembly GCA_003113815.1). NCBI lineage: Eukaryota > Metazoa > Chordata > Lepidosauria > Sphenodontia > Sphenodontidae > Sphenodon > Sphenodon punctatus. Next base: position 3,229,441 of record QEPC01009472.1, on the reverse strand, counting down.
TTATAGATTTTTTTTGGCAGTGATTTTCAGCATTTATTTCAGCTGTAACTTGAGCTTAACTGGCACTGACAACTATGCACTTCAGTTCCCTACACTTGGACGCTGGGCAAGTCGTCTTGTTCTAGTCGGTTGCACGTGCTATGGTCAAAAAAGATCCGAAACCGAAAAAACTGAAACTGAAATTAGATCCAAAATTCAGAAAGAACCAAAACGAAACAAAACAACAAAACAAAACCAGAATTTCACCCGGAGTCCCACCCCTGAAAGTAGCCTACTACTCTCAACAATGTCCCCAGTGGGGGAAGAGGCAGGGGGACCGTAGCTCTGAAGTAGCTGCTGGAAACGGGGGCCTCCATAACAACAGTCTAGGAGCCTGGCAGCTGCTGTAAGAGGCAGGGCAGTCTTTAGCTCTACACTGGGGAGCTCAGGAGAAACTGGGGGAAAATCACTGGTAGGACTGAAAGGAGTATCGGCAAAAGCGGGACTACCCAACAAATTTGAAGTACTCGACTCAGCTCACCACCGATAGGTACTAACTGGTACCCAATTAGTGCCCAATGGGTTACCTCAAGTTCCGATTTACACGTTTCCGGTCCTAGAATACCAACTTCTGGTATCCATTTTTTTTGTTACTCCTGATTTTCTCTATTTCCCCCATTCCGATTCACCGATCAGTAAACGGTCCATTGCTCCATTGGTAATGGCAAAAATAGCTATTTCCGGGTAATCGGGTACCCAGTTGGTATTTAGGTACTAGGGATGGGTGCACAGAACAGAGTTCGGAAATTCAGTTCAGTTTGAAATTCGAGTTCGGTTTGGAAGTTCAGTTCAGTCAACCGAACAGACCGAGTTCGGTCAAATTCTGAACTTCCGAACCGCGTTCGCCCATCCCTATTAGGTACCTGACATGGTACTCAAAATTGTAGGTATTACACACATGGGTAAAAATTTGGGTACCCAGTCCAGCTGAAGGAATCACTGGTGCTGCTGCCGCGGGGCCATCCTTGGAAGCATAGAAAAAGCTGCGCTCAAGTGGCTGTTTTAACATATAGCTTGCTCTTGTCTTGGTTTCTAAAATCTACAGTCCTCTCCTCCCCCAGAGCTTTCCCCTTCAGCCTTTCCCCAAGTTCTTTTTCTCTCCCTGTTATTGAGGCGACTTTTTTCATTTTGTGCTTCATTTCCCCTTTTCAGAGCACTTTTGGCACCCTTTCCAGTGCCAACATTTCCATAATGCCGAGATATAAACACTCCTCAGCTGTGGAGAGATTAGCTCCTCCAGCCATTCGAATGAAATGTTAAAATGTCTGTTTTGCCTCCCCTGATCTCTGGAACTAATTCTCTGGCGCTCTCTCTCTCTCTCCTGACTGATTTTGCCCCTGTTTTCTTCCCCTGCTCTCTGCTGCCTGATTCTTATTCCAATTGTCTGGGCAGGCGTTTCTGCGGAACCCGTGGGGTTTAACGCAAACATTTACAGTAGTACAGAAGGCAAGGGGTCGGCGTTGCGCCATCGGCAACATGAGGCGAGTGTTTCCAGCCAGCCGAAGTGGATGTTTATACATATCATGGAACCTCTACATAATCTTCCACAGTTGACTAGCTCTGTTTGAGAGAGGCCTTGGCTCCCCCAACAGCAGAAAGGTCGCAAATTAAGGCTAAAATGAGAATCTGAATGGATTCTCATGAGATAGCTTGTGGGATCTCACAAGATTTTCGCAGGGGATCAAGATCTCGCTGAGATAGCTAGAAAAAAAGGTATAAATTGAAGGTAAGGGGGAAATGGGGCTGCCTTTCTCATTCCGGGGGGACTGCTCTAGCCACTGGCTCTTGTCATTGGATCACTCCCCCCTCGGCTTCTCTGCGCGGGAAGCCTCTGAGGAAGAGGCAATTTAAAAAATAAATAAATCACTGTGCATGCTCAGAATGGCCACCGAGGCTGTTCTGAGCATGTGCAGACTGGCTGCCCTTTTCCAAAATGGAACTGACACTGCTGGTGCCATTTTGGAAAAGGGCTTCACATACTCAGCACGGTCCTGGATACCATTTTGAGTATGCGCAGTGATTTTTTTTAAAAAAAGGTTTTCAGCGTCAGTGCCGTTTTGGGAAAGGGCGCACATCCGCAGAATGTTTCGGTGGCCATTTTATGAATGCGCAGTGATTTTTTAATTTTTTTATTTAAAATATGTTTAATTTTTTAAAAAATTAAAAATCATAGCACATGCTGCCGGTACCATTTTGGAAAAGGGCACAGGCAGTTTTGTTATTAGGTTGTTGTTGTTTTTTAAAAAAAGATGAAAGCAAATGATAATTGTTTGCTTATTTATCCATTTTCATAATGTTAGTTATTAACATGAATGGGGCTCCATTCATTTTAGTAACTAATAGAAAATGTTACCGATGCACAGCCCTGCTGAAGAGCTCAGCTGTTCCAACAAGGGCCTTGTGTGCAGGAGGAATTGAGATCCACTTCAGTAGAACAATGGATCTTGTGGGGTTCATAAGAAGGAAAGCAATTTCCTTTACCAGTTTGAAGTAGGCATCAGCCTCCTTTCCCCTCTGCCCGTATCACTCCCATTAAATCTGACACCCCCATCACAACCAGGCCTAATACTTTAAAAGTAAAACCTTCCTAAATTTTGAAGGGCCCCAGATACCGATTTAAAATGGATCCTTATGTTTTATTCAGAGACACGAGTAGTGGCTCCCTGCTGCGTGCAGCCAGTTCAGCCTGAGCTGCTGGAGCTGAAATTTGAGCTTAGCTTCATCCAATCCTTCTCTCCCTCCCTTTCTAGCAGGATGGAAGGGAAAAGAGAATGAGTGGGACAGAAGTCACTTTTGATTAGGTGCTAAGTCCTGTCCAGAACTGAGTCACAGTGGAGGCAACTGAGGCTCAGGAAAGGGCCTTATAAAGGGAGGGCAGTTACTGTCTGAGCTCCCAGCTGTCAGGAGTGGGCCCTGATTGGGGGTGGGTGGGGAAAAGGGACTTTCATGCCTCCTTCTGATGTAACCCTGCTGTTTATGGACCATCATGACAGCGAGAGGGCCACTATGGCATAGCAGTGTGTCTGTGTCTGCATCTGTGTTTGCATCTGTGTCTGTGTCTGCATCTGTGTTTGCATCTGTGTCTGTGTCTGTGTCCATGCTTTCTTTTTAAAATATTTTCTTTTAGAGCAGCCACAGAGCTGCTTCCGCCATGGGTCTGTAGGTGGCCACCTATGCCCAAAGCTGCCTCTGCTTCTGCATGTGCAGAATACAACAGAAGGGGGAAAAGAGAGAGAGAGAGAGAGAGTTCCCTGCAGCTACCAGAGGAAGAAAATTAAACCTGGCACCCAGTGTGACTGATTAGCAGAAGCAAGAGTTATGTACCACAGCATAGACTTTTGCTGAGTCACCTTAAAAACTAGCAATACATTACGAGGCGGGCCCAGAATAAAAAATGTAATTTGCTAAGGTCTCTCAAACAAACCACTCTGCTAAGTGAACAAGTGGGTGAGGTGACAGGTAATCGCCTTTTGCGCGGTGCAGGGGATCTGTCTTAGCCCTGCGCTGCTGGAGAGAGTGTTCCAGCCATCCAGATACGGTAGGCCGGATCCTTCGCTGAGGCCAAGAGGAATGACGCCACATTCGTAAATGCAGGAAGGGATGTAAAAAAACAGGGGGACGACAGAGAGGACATTCCTCTGAGTTTCATAAAATTGGACATTTGAAGACCCTCGAGGGTCATCTAGTTCAACCCCTGCTTGGATGAAGGCTGACGACAGCTACACCATCCCCAACAGGTGACTGTCCAGCCTCTCCTTGAAGACCTTCAGACCGGCCATCCATTAGATCCATTAGATATGCCTGCTGATTCCTACAGGTGATCGGGGATCGGGGCATGATGTGCGGCCCCACAGCCCTGCCCCCCCATGCTCCCCCGGTCGGCCGGCCACCCACCTGGAGACGGGTGGGCACAGCGGCCAATGCGGCCGCTGCGCCTGATCCCATAGCACGGTCTGGGTCATGGTCTGGGATGGGTGAACGTAACAGATGTTACATTTGGCCCATTCCAGACCGTGGCCACCATGGCCACAGTTTGGGCCCGATCCCATCACGATACTGGACCTCCGGGCGTTCAGAGGTCCAGAATCGTGGTGAATTTGATTGCCACCGGAGATTCACTGCGGTGAACCTCTGGTAGAAATAATTTAGACATTGCGGGAATCATGGCCACCGCACGGGATTCACTGTGGTTGACCATGATCCCGTAACATCTAAAATTACCCATTGACAACCCCCACCAGCAGTGACCCTAATGTCTCCCAGCAGGCCTTGACCAGCCAGGATGGGTAAGGATCTAATTCACAACAGGTGGCTCTTACAGCCCCAAGGACATCTGCCACACCAGCAGGCAACACCTACTGAAACTGATCCCATGAAATCGGACAAGGCGGGTCCTCCACCCCCTCAGGGTCACCTACTGTTATAAGTGCAGCATCGAAGTTGCGGTGAATCTGAGTGATTTTATCCACAAAAAAGTCAACAAACATGTCACAGTGGGCACTGGAAGATTCCAGTTCCAGGCGGAGAGAGGCCAGACTGACCAGCCACTTCACCACCCAGAAAAGCTCCGTTGGACGTGACTTTGAGGATGCTATGAGGGCAGAAAAGAACTCTTTCTTTGTTGCCCACACCACCACAGCGTAAGCTTTTAAACTAGCTTTACGTTGCAATCGGTTGGCTTCAGCATGACTCCGGCGCCACCGGTGCTCCAACCACCATCCTTCCTCCTTCATCTGGCGCAGGTACTCTGTGAACCAAGGGGACCCACATCATCGGCATTCCGGAAGCGGTCACCTGGGAGCCGTTTGGTCAATGGCCTCAGTCAACAAGTTGTTCCAGAAGACAATGAGGTCATCGAGCGAACGGTCATCAAGATCAGGAGGTAATTTCCCATGGGCATTCCGGAACCTCTCTGGTTCCATAAGTCTCCGAGGGTGGATGAACCGAACTGGTCCTACACCTCTCTGGGGGCAGACATGTGCCAGTAGATCAGTCCGGAGGAGATAATGATCCGTCCATGACAAGGGTGTAGTTGATACATCCCCCACCACCGGATCCCCCACCTCAAGGCCAGTGCAGAATATCAGGTCAAGGACATGTCCTCCTTCATGCGTCAGGCCCACAACCCTCTGAGACTGTCATGGTGGCCATGAACTCACGTTCCACTCCCCCTATGGTCGGTGTCAGCATGGATGCTGAAATCCCCCAGGACTAAGGTCCTTGGAGACTGCAAGACCACCTCTGACACCAACTCAACTAGGGCGTGTAGTGATGGTGCCGTACAGGTAGGTGCGCGATATATCAGCAGCAGCCCCAATCTGTCTCTAGCCAAATCAGTCACCAGATGGATCCCCTCCATGCCCCAAATAGTCTGCACTGGATACCTCCTCACAGACCAGGTGTCCTTAAAAATAAAGGCTACACCGCTTCCCGGCCCCTCTGGTCTAGGCTGGTGCTGTACAGAGTACCCGGCTGGAACAAGGTCAGCCAAAATTGGCCCCGACTCAGTGTCCAGCCAGGTCTCTGTAATACAGACGAGGTCGGCTGATTGATCCAGAATCCACTCCCGGATCGTTGTAGATTTATTACCAACCGACCTCGCATTCATCAGCAGCAGTCCCGGACCAGGGTCCCCACTTTTCTTGATCACTGGATTACCTGTCTGGGAGCTTGTGAGAGGGACTGGCATCAAGCACCTGTCCCTCCTCATTGGTGTTACCTGCCTCCCAGAAGGACCGTAGTTTTCCCAGCCCATCACGACCCCAATAGCTGCAGAGGGGTGGGGGGGAAAGAATCTCTGGTTTTAAAAAAATCTCCTGATTTTTTTTGGGGGGTGGGGAGGAAATCTCATGATTTTCTGGGGAAAAAAAACTTGATGATTTTCTGGGGTGAGGGGAAAACCCATGTAAATCTGGAGGCTTATCTTGTCATTTTGGAGCATCTAAGGTTGACAGTCTGAGAGGAGTGAAGTGATTCTCACAGTAAGCTTTGAGGTCCCAGACCTGAAAGAGGGGGTACTGCAGGTTGATGCTGTGGGATGTCAGCAGAGCTGACTCTGCGGTTCTCTAGTGGGCTACCCTCAGCTGTAGTCCACTAGAACTGTTCTATCAGCAGTAGATCCCCACCTGTTCTCCAAGAGGAGGCAAGAGTTGGGGACATCAAGTGAGCATTAAATATTAAGCTGACGTTAAAAAAAAAAGAACAGCTGTCCAAAACACAAAACCATCTTTCTCTTAACCTCTAAAAGGTTTTTAAATATGTAAAGTTGTGGAGGTGGCAAGAGCAACACTTGAAAGGCTAGAGGAAGCAATTAGCATTTGGAAAGAGAAACGGGATGTGCAGTTGTCATGGCAACAATGGGAGTTTGCAAAGGTTGTACGACAGCATCCTCTTCTCCGGAGACCAGGGATGGAAGCCGGAGAGCTGGGTTGTAATGTCTTGCTATAGGTTGCTACATCTGCAGGGCGTGGGAGCTTGTAGCCTGCAGAACTCTGCTCAGCTGATCTCTGGTTTGGATGGTGGTGAAACAACACCCCCCCGCAGGTACGGGATACCATACATAGGTATTCAAATCTAAACATCAATCATAGATAGTGGAAAAATCAAAACTACAGTTTAGTCCATATACAATTCAGTGTTCAAAAGAGTCAATTTTTAAAATGCGTCTGTGCTCCAACATGTTTCGGCTTGGCGTCTTCGTGAGGGACAAAGTTAACGACTTCCACTGTACAACCCAACAATGAAATCATGTACAATAATTAAACATCTCTCTAAAAACTGCATTTTTCATAATTTGTAAAAGTTATGCATATAAGTAAGAAACCCTATTGTTATATAAAGAATGGTTCTTACCGTCTTTTACAACCCAACATGCATCTTACCGCACATTATTGTCAAGACCAGAATTCATGCCAAGAAAGGTGTCTCATATAACAAAACAATCAATGTCAAGGTCCAAAATCTAATTTGGGTTTTTGTGCAGGTTAGCAAATTTGAATTCATTTGAAGTTGGTTGTTTCAGCACTTCAGGCATTTGGCTCTTGGTTCTGAGTTTCATTCAGATCTTTGCTGCTTCAGCAATGCGGCAGGTTTTTTTTAAAAAAAATATATAAATAGTTCAGTCTCATTATAATGCACATCACCGTAGCACAAATGCACGTCGGAATCGTTATAGTGCATGTCACCGTAGTGCAGGCATGCGCAACTCCATGCATCTTGAGGGCCGGAATATTTGATTCAGGTCCAACACTGGGTCGCATGCGACCTGCCCCTAATTTGCATGCCCCCACCCCTAATTTGCATGACCCAGCCCCTAATTTGCATGGCTCCATCGCACATGCACATCCAAACCACATGGCAAGGCAAAGCTGGCACCCTTTCCCCAAATACAGAAAATATGCACATGGTAAAGCAAAGCTGGCACCCTCTCCCCCAACACAAAAATATGCACATGGATATGCACACCCACAGCACACCCAGGGCAAACCCACAGCCCCCCCCCCCCAGTCACACTGGCAGAGTTTGCAGTGGGCCCTACTTACCTAGGGCAAGATGAAAGAACTGGGTCCAGGAACCAGCAGAGGCAGGAGACATCAGGTTGGTGACAGCAGGAAGGAGGGTGCCTTCCCTTCACCTGATAAGCTGTTTCCCACTATACCCCCAACCATGTATTTGCCCTCCCTGTGTGTTTAACACTACCATTGTTTCTTTGTCTCCTACACCAATCGATAATTTTACAGCTCTTTTTAAATGTTTGGTACATCTCTCTCTCTCTCTCTTTTTATTCCCTTCCCACCTGCCACCTTGTCCTACCCACCCCCACCAATTCCATGCCCCCTCCTATATGCCTCAGTGTATATATTTCTACTAGCTGTGCTACATGCCTGAGGAAAGACCTTGTGAAGGAAATAAGCAAGGGGAAAAGGTTGCTTATTTCCACTAACAACCGTTCATTTCAGTAAAAGATCTCATTCGAACCACTTTGTCTCTCTGTCACTTGGGACCAACACGGCGACCACACGCTCTCTCTCAGGAGTGGAGAAACAGACTTGCCTTTGGCGGGAGCTATCTCCAGGGGTGTGTACTTTGTTTCCATTTTAAAAAAAATTACTAAAACAAATAAAGGCTCATTTGTGGGAAGTAAGTAAGTAAATAAATACTTTATTGCGTGGCCATCAGGCCGTTGCATATAAAACAAAATATAAAACAGAATATAAAAAGCAAACACATTATATGATTACACATTCCGAACCACGGTAACATTTAAACTTAAAATATAACTACAAAAAATTGGCATTGGTTAGTACCTCACAATAATCGAGAGATAAACTTAGACACATCGCAGTCACTTAGGGTACTTTCAGATGATACGGGGCCCTTTGGCCCCGTACCGGCACCACCGGCTTCGTTCCCCGCCGGGGTCACCCCATAACGGCCCAACAGACGTGCCGGGGGGATCCCGGAGGGGAAAGTGGGAGGGGCCGGGGCCGCGCGGCGCAACGTGCGGCCGCACGGCCCCGCCCCCTCCACGCACCCCGCCGCCCGCCCTCCGAGGAGACGGGCGGGCGGCGGGGCCAATGCGACCGCCGTGGCACGTGGCCAGATGTTACTTTTACTTGGCCACGGCCCGGGGTCCGTTTGACCACGCTTCCCGGGACCTTCCCCCGGCTATCCCGGGAAGCGTGGTTCAAACGAACCCCATGTGCCGATTGACCGTGGCCAACATATGGCAGCCGCCAAACAGACGTACGGGACACGGTGACCACAGGTGGGTATTCACCGTGGTTCACCGTGTCAACGTCACGTCTGAAAATACCCTTAGTCCCAGTCGATGATATAAAGTTGTCATCTCCAATACCAAAAATAAAACCCAGACAATCACAGAACAGAAGAAGGGTTACATTGTCACCAAAACTCAGTACTCTACTCATTTACCTGCATAGGACCTCCATTGCTAGATTCAGAGTCTCTTTTCTGTTTTAATTTGATAACCCAACTTAAAAAGGTTCCAAACGCCTGAGAGGTTGCAGCCGAACTATCACTGAGTAAAATGCCCACCCAGAATGCTTGCGGATGACATGGGTAGGAGGCCAATAAAGGGGTCAGATATTTCTCGCGCATCCTGGCATACATGGGACAGGACAATAATATATGGATTAAAGATTCAACCTGTCTCAATGGGCACAGGCATAGGCGTTCAGCCAGTTGAATACCCATATATCTGCCGTTGGTCAATGCGGAGGGAAAAGCATTTAGCCTAGCAAGGAGGAATAGACTTCTCGCCTCTGATGGGAGACCCCCTTCGAGATAAGACATGGGGGAGCAGGTCTCGTGTGCCAATTAAGGATAGAATCCCGGTGCTCTACTACTTCCGAACTCAGCACGCACCTCTTGGCATGACATATCTATCAGTCTCATCATCAGCAATTTTCTCGCCCCATTATAACTCAGTGACTACAGGGATTCAGGAGAAAAGCCCACGTGGTTGATTTTGTCCACCACCATTGTGGACGAGGTATTAGAGCACTTGTCTCTCGAGACCAAAAGTGCCCAAGGGCCCGCGATGTTAAAAAACAGGCGGAGCCAGTAAGTTATAGCTCCTTGCCATACTTTTACTTACAGGGGCAAAAGGCCGCATTCTAGACAGAGTGTCTGATTGGGGGAGCCAGCCGGTGCCGCCAAAATGGCCCAGGCGAACCGGGCCTGGATGCTTTCTAACTACTGAATTTTGTCCAAGGCCCAAAAGTGCACCCCATACAGCAGCTGAGGTACCAGTTTGTGCCGATTATTGCAGGGGGGGTCAAGTGCTCACCCCTTGCCCAGAAAAACCTTATGATATTTTTTGACAACTGCCTAGCTTTACTTAAGGCTGTCTGAGTTTGTATTGTCCAAGCCCCATTTGATTGAAAGATGAACCCCAGATATTTGTACACTCGCACCTGGGCAATTTCCTTACCATCAATACCTCATACCCTGCAAATTCAGGTTTGGCAACAGCCCAAGTTTCCTGGCTCAGAATTACATCAAATCCAGAAAGGAAACATTTCCCATCCTTGTCTAATGCCCTGGACTTCCAACTTGCCACATTCCAGGATTTCACCCTAAGGGGGTGGTTCTCACCACCACTAAGGGGTCAATCCACCTTGGGTTTTTGCACCGACCTGAATTCCCCATCGCCCTCTGTCATGGGGGGTTGGGGTCGCATTCGATACTATCCTTTACCCCTCCAGACCCAGGTACATTCCTCCCCACCCTGGACTGGGGGGTAAAAAGTTCCCCCCTATGACTAGGGGGATAGTCGTCTCCTACGTCCTGCACATCTTCTCCAATCCCAACATTTTCCCGGAGCATGTGCAGCTTATTTACATTAGGTGAAACCTCACCAATGTGATTCATCGTCGCTACAGCCTGTTTGAGGAGAAGGGGGAGATTGTGGCTGCCTACTTCGAAGGCCTCCAGCACACGATAGGTATCCCAATTATTACTTGTCTCCACTGGGAAACTAGTGCCCGGGTTAATGATAATCATCCTCCCCGGATATTCTCCCCCATCAATACAGACAAGTTCCTGGGAATAACTCACAGCAGAGTGGACAATTTTTACTTCTACATCAATCGGGAGTCCCTTCTTCAAACTTGCTCCCAGACCTACTGTGACAGAGGGCTCAAGTCCCTGTTCATCACCCTGGGTTTGTAAATTTTCTTTGTCAACTACTGCAAGGCTATTGACTCCTTGGGTGGCAGACACCAGCTTAAAGCCCCCTTCCTCTTCAGGGAGCTCCGCTGAGGGGAGTGAAGCACCAAGCTCCATATCCTCAGCCAAGAGATGGGCAGGGATAATCTTAGGGAGATTCCCCCTTGGATTCCTAGTTGACTTACCCAACTAGGAATCCTAGGAATCCATGATTTGGTTGAATCCCCTGGATTGTATCAGGCAGTTGGCCCGGGGCTGAAGGGGCCGGGACCTCCCCGCTTGATGGGCTCAGGTCTGGGTGGGAAAATCCTGTTGCCGGTCCTCCCCAGCCCCATGTCAGAGATCCCAAGCACATTTGTATTAGGAATTAAAATATGAAAACAGATGAATAAACAAATGATTGTTTTCATCCATTTTCGTTTAAAAAAATAAAAAACGGTGCATGCTCAGAATGGCCTGGTGGCCATTTTGTGCACGTTCAGTGATTTCCCTTCAGTTGTTTTATTGATTTTTAATAAAACAAAGAAACATGAAAATGGTACAGTCATTTACCAAAAAAATTGCAAATGAAGGGGTTTTTGGAAACGAAAACAAAAATGTAAATGCTTGGGGTGCCTTCGGCACACCCCTAGCTATCTCCACCACACTAGACAAGCTCTCTTAGCCTGTCTCATCTCTGGATACATTTCCTAGGGTGCCAGTCCACTCTCCTCCCCAGAGGCAATCTCTGAGAGGCTGGTCCCCTTCCCCTCACCACGATAGACTGCGTATTAGCTTGTGATCTACCAGTAGATCACCATCTATCTCTTAGCCACCCCTGGCATAGATCCATGATTTGGACCCTCTCCGAGTCCCCTTCCTTTACCCACCCTGAGCACCTCTGCTTCAACTCGGATTCAGCCTGTGGCGATTGTGCTACTTTTCAAAGTGGCAGAGCGGAAACAATTACCTGCAAAAATGGGTAAACCCATTGAAGTTCCAGTATTTGACCCAACCCAATAACACTGGGAACTAATCAGTACCTGATTAATGCCTGATGGGCTACCCAATATACTGATTTATTGGGGGTTTGTTCCAATTTTCCAACATCTGATACTGTTTTTTTGACTTATTGTCCTGATTCCTGTACCAGTAATGCTGATTTCCTTGCCTGGATCAAATGTTGGCAATGGGCAATTTGGTGGTCACAGTAATGCCGAGAATTTTTAGTAGGGGTGGGACTTGGGGCAAAAAACCGGTTACCGGTTTTAACGGTTATTGGTTTACAAAAAACCGGTTTACCGGATTAAAACCGGTATACTGGTACTGTTTTTTTTCATTGATTTCAATGGGGAACTGTCCCCATTGAAATCAATGAAAGAAAACCCTATACCCCCCCCCCCGACTGCGCGGGTGGAAAGGGGGACACCCCCCACCCACCCTGCCCAGCCTGGATTTTTTAAAAAAAATTATCCCGAAGTCCAGCTGCTGCAGCACAGCGCGGGTCTGGGTGGCTTCAGCGCTAGTGGCTGGCTTCCCTTCAGCACATCACTAGGCCTTCCGGGGAAATCCGGAAGGTCCCCGGAAGGCCTAGTGAAGGGCTGAANTTATCCCGAAGTCCAGCTGCTAGTATAGGCTCCGGGCTGCCACTACACCAGTGGAGGCAGTGACCCAGAGCCCGTATTAGCAGGTAGTAGGTGATCCCTGGGGTGGGGGTTGGTTTAACACCACACCCCCACCCCAGGGATCACCTTCCCCCCCCCCGATCGCCTTACTTGTTTTCTGGGTGGCAGCGGCAGCAGCACAGCGCGGGTCTGGGTGGCTTCAGCGCTAGTGGCTGGCTTCCCTTCAGCACATCACTAGGCCTTCCGGGGAAATCCGGAAGGTCCCCGGAAGGCCTAGTGAAGGGCTGAAGGGAAGCCAGCGACTAGTGCTGAAGCCACCCAGACCCGTGCCCTGCTGCCGCCGCTACCCGGAGGACAAATAAGGTGATCTGGGTGGCAGGGCAGGGTGATCCCTGGTGTGGTGTGTGTGTGTTAAACCTCCCCCCACCCCAGGGATCACCCTGGCTGCTGCTGGTTCCGGCTCCAGGTCACCGCCGGATTTCGGGTTAAATTTTTTTTTAAAACCCAGGCTGGGCAGGGTGGGTGGGGGGTGTTCCCCCTTCCACCCACACAGCCTGGATGGGGGAGGGAAAGTGAGTGGGTTGGGGGTTTTTCTGAGTTTTTTTACATTGCGGCCATTCATTTCAATGGCCGCAATGTAAAAAAATCCGGCACAGGGAACCGGTACCGGTACCCCAGATTACTGGGTTAATCTGAAACTGCCAGTACAGCAAAATACTGGCAGTTTTGGATACCGGGGGAACCAAAATTCCCACCCCTAATTTTCAGGTAATTGGGTGCCCGATTAGTATTTGGGTAGCACACTCAGAACCCAACTTGGTGCTCAAAATTGCAGGTCTTACCTGCAGGGAGCAAATGAGTTTCCTGTTTCAAGCTCCATGAAGTGGTCGTTGGAGGGGAAAGTTCCCACCCATGCTTTAACCTGTAATTTGTTACAGGCCGGATGCTTTCTCATCAGTCACATTTTCCATGACCATGGCTTGTCAATTCAGCTGCGGCAATGTCATGCCATCACAAGTGTAAGTGTCAATAGAGCTTGGGGTAAACGTTAGTGCCATTCCTAGTCATAATAGGGAATAGCTGATGGATCCTCAGCGTTGGGTGGAATGGTTCCCCGTCGTGTTGTAAAAAGCTGTCTGATCGTCTGAGCTCATCATCACTCAGCTAATTTCCTGGCTGCGCCATCATTCTCCCACTGTGGCTGATTTTACAGGCCTGACAGTGGCTAATGGAGCTGGGTGTGATGAAATGCTGAATCAATGGGAGCCAGCTAAAAATAGAACCCAGGAATCCAGTAGTGAGTGGATAAAGAGGGAGACTAGGGCACGGTCAGGAAGCTTCCAAAAGAACCTAAGAGGGGGGGTGCAATTTGCTTTCGTTTTGCTTGGTTACTAAAATGAACGAAGCCCCATTCGTTTTAGTAACTAGGAAACGAAAACGAATGAATTGGGGAATGAATGAAAATGAAAACAAATGGACTTTTAAAAATGAAAATGAAAGGGGAAGCAAAAAGTTAATGAGGTAACCTTCTGTGCCTCCCGACTTTCTGCGCACCCCAACTGCCTGCTGCTTTTCTGCCCACCTCTTGCTGCTGCTACTGCTGCCGCCCAAATGTCTGTCTGTCGCTCATATCTCCTGCCCCCCTGGGGTGATCACTGCCAGTTGATGCCCTGTCACACTTTGGGGGGCCTGCCTGTGCCAAAGCCAGTGCCTGCTGCTCCTCTGCCCTTCTGCTGCTGCTGCCAGTCTGTGAGATGACTCTCTCTCTCTCTCTCTCTCTCTCTCTCTCTCTCTCTCTCATAGCTTCTCCCCCATGGGCATTCTCTGCAAAGTGTTGGCGTTTACCTATAAAGCCCTATACAGTCTGGGCCCCTCCTATCTGTGCGACTGCCTCACGCTCCGTGCCCTGCTGTCAGGTATCTCGGGTGGAGAGGGGTGAGAAATGGATAGAGGGTCAGCGTGGATAGGGTGGCAATCTCTCTCTGGTGGTGGTGAAGCTCCCGGAATTCCCCTCAGGATTTTAGGTGGGCTTTCCTTGCAAGTTACAAGGCAACCCTTATCATCATAGGGGTAGAGAGAGATAATGCCAACCAGGGAGGGAATAGGAGTGGGGAGGGTCAGTCTTACAACACACTTGTAGCAATGAGGCCAGGGGAGCCCAGTCTCCAACAGGTGATACACGGTGAGGGTAGAGTGAGGCAGTGCAGGAACCAGGGGATACAGGGCCAGGGATGCGAGGGGGGGCCCGAAGGAGCAAGGGGAAGGGGAATGGGAGTGGGGGTTGTCCCAGGGACTGGAAAGGGAAGAAGGGTTCACAGGCGCAGCTCAAGGAAAACCGGAAGTTGGGGGCTCGAGGCTATTCTGCTAAATCACAGGGGGGAAAGGCAACCAGGGGTGTTAGGAATACAAGCAGCAACAAGCAACACAGGTTTCTCAGGTAGGTAGGAGCACAATGGGGAAACACACAGTATACAGTCTCACCAGTTTGCAGTCAGGCACTTAGCTTTCAGCAGGGTCAAAGGCAAGGGGGCCAGCTTCTCTCGCGATTACCGGCGGGGAGCTAGTGCCCTGCCGGTGCTTTTATAGGCCATTGTTATTGAGCCCCTGAAAGCCCCGCCCCCTACGACGTGCATCGCGCCGCTATGCGTTTGCTACATCGGGGCGGGGCTTGTACATCCTCTTGTGAAGCGTCCCCCTGCAGCGTGGACCGGGCTGGTGGCGCAAGTGTCTTGCAGCAGGGGCGGAGCTATGATCCTTGCTGGGGGAGGTCCTTCCGGGGTTTCCCCTAGGAGTCTCCTTGAGCCCCGCTTCACCCCCCGATCCTGGCCGTGCAGCATGACACCTGCAATCCGGAAATGCCCTTCTTGGTGTCCCCCAGGTGGCGTGGGGGGCTACAAGGGAGAGGGGATTCTCGGTGGCGGTGCCCAGGCTGTGGAACTCCCTTCCGGTGGAGGCCCAGGTGGCCCCAGACCTTGCCTCATGTCGGCGACAGTGCAATACCTGGCTGTTCCACCAAGCCTTTGGTGAGGGAGCTGGGTGAAGGGGGGTGAGGGACGGGTGGGTGGGGAGGATGGGTTTTTAATTTTCTTTTATGCCTCCTTTTTATGTATTTTGTATATTTTATGTATATTTTTTAATATTTTAATTTTTGTAAGCCGCCTTGAGGTGCCTAGGCAGGAGAGGCGGGATATAAATGGTGGAAATAAAATAATAATCAATAAATAAAATAAATGTAAAACAAAAACAAAAAAACCCCATAAAAAATGAATGATTGTTTGGCAATGAAAACAGCAAGGGAAATGAAATCAAACGAGCTCCATTCTTTACACCCCTAGTACCAGGCCTCCCATGCTTGTCAGTTTATCAAAAGCAAACTTGGCAAGCCCCATATGGTTGTGATAAACATGCTCATCTTAATGTGAACACAACAATTTCCTCCCAACTGCTGGTGCAGAATGTGGTAGCGGCCCGTCTCTTGACCGGGCCGGGCTGCAGGGAGCACATTACACCAGTGCTCCAAGCTCTGCACTGGCTGCCTATTGTGTTCCAGACCTCATTCAAGGTGCTGGTTTTAACTTTTAAAGCCCTTAATGGTCTGGGTCCAGCTTACCTGAAAGATCGCCTCACCCCCTGGGCAGGCCCTGTGGTCATCCGGGGTGCCCTTCTGGAGGTGCCACAGTTACGCCCTTTTGGAGGTCCCGCGGTTTCAGAGCGTCCGTACTGACAGGAGGACGTTCTCGGTGGCCACACCATCACTTTGGAATGCCCTCCTGGTAGAGGTCTGCCTCAGCCCAAATCTCCTTGCCTTCCGGTGAAGTTGTATGACCTGGCTCTAGCGCCAGGCATTTGGTAGGAGGGTAGGAGGAATGGGTTAGGGGATTAGTTGGGTTTCTTTTTAACAAACTGTTTACATTTTAAACTGTTTTTATATGTTTTATTTGTATTATTGTTATATATTTGTATTTTTATTTTATTGTGAGCCTCCCCAAGTCATTTGTGCGAGAGGGGTGGGATATAAATAAATAAATAAATAAATTCCATGAACATGAACTGAAACCACTTTCTCCAGAAAGTGACGCCAACAAAACGGATGAGCGCCCACCCACGTCTCGTGGAAGAGACGCTTTCGGCTGAAGAGGCTCTTGAACTAACCTTTCATCTCTGGTATTTAAGTTTAGCTCGCCCTCTGACCAAAGGCAGCTGCAAATCAATTAGATACGACAGGCCCTGCATTAAGTGCATCGTCAGGGCAAACGGTAATGTCTCTCCATTTTTGGGGAGAGAGGAAATCTCCTGCGTGTTTGACCTTGGATGAAATAAGAGACAAAAACAACCCTATGCTTGTCAGCCTTCATAACTCCCTCCCAAATGCAAGCATAAGAATGGTCTCTGTCTCTCGTACTCAGCAATTACTGACGGCAGACAAAAGGAAAATATTGTTTTCTTAATTGGGTCTGAAACTTGATTTCACCAGAATAGGAAACCTCATCGATATCCCGGTTCCCAATACTATCTCATTTGAATCAAGAACCTCTCAGTACTCAACAATGTCTCAACCGACATTTCGTTTCTCCATTTATCGACTTGTCGCTTACGAGGATCCTGTTTACCACTTTGCCATCCATTTCAAATCCCGAGAGATAATACTGGCGCAATACCGCATTTCTTGCACTCCATTTTTCCTTGTGCTTCCTTGTCACTCATTAGCCGGTACACAGATTCCTTTGCTAAGTTGCAGATTGGTCAAAGCCAAGGGAACAACACAGAACAACTATTCTGATTGGAGGCACTGGAGCGGAGGTTAAAGGACAATGGAGGAGGTTAAGAAGTGAGGCATTTGCACAGTGATTAGCTCAGAAATGCGAAACAACAAACATGGAACGGTACCCTCGGCAATATGGTAACTGGTAAACGAATGATACAGGGTATTAGTAATTAATCGAGCAATCGCAGTAAAAATTGTTCCAGTCGGAAATAAACCATTCGTCTATGCTCATGCGATGAGGAAACTTACCAGCTCTTTCACTATTTTTGCTAGTGCAGGAGCAGCCAGACACCAGGTAACGTTGCTTACATGCTACTTACGTTTGCTTGTGTACTATCACAAGTTCACTACATAACTCTCATCATTTCCTATATTGGTCCTTGTTTTGAATGCTTGTAAATTGTGTTTTGACTGGTGTATTTCAAGGGCTAGCCCTTGCTTTCTGCATTCTGATACTGGAAACTGTTGTAAAATGCTGGCAACTGATGAAAACACTGGAAATTAATGAGCAGAAAATACTAAAAATTACGCCAAAATACTGAAAGGTAACAAAAATTACCAAAAAAATGGGGGCCAATCACAGGCACCAATCTCGACAACAATGGGAGCACAGATTCTATCGATAGTGAGGATATACCAATGAACAGTCGCAACTGCCCCTAAAAGGTAGGTATTTCCCAACCGTATGGGAACAGTCGTTCATGCCTCAGCTCTATGAGGTATACAGTATGAAGTAAAGGCTAAGGAGAAAGTTGGTAACTTGGGATAGTGGGTGTTTTTACACACATTTCTCCTGCATGTTTTCCGCCCCTTCCTTCCCACCCCCCATCCCCCGACACCAGCTACAGACCTGAAGGGGACTGAGGCAGCGGCAGCACAAGCGGCTGGGCAAGGCAGGGCCCCATCAGGCTGTGAGTTTGCCAGCCCCTGTTTCCATCTCCCTTTAAGGGCTTTTAGGGGTTTAGGGGAGATGCCGTGGGGGGGGAGGGGAGGTGGAAAGGGGTATGTATGGGGGGAAATGGGGGAGGGAGTACAGGGAGCACTTGCCCTGGGTGAGAGACAGGTCAGTGCTCCCAGCAAGGGAAACCACATGGTGGCAGTATGTGGAGGGGGGGTATGAGGGAGCCCGAGTGGTGAGAGCACCGGGCGGGAGTGGGCGGGATATGCAGGGGAGAAGGGATTGGAGAGGGTTAAGAGTGGGGGTGGGAGGATGGGGTGGAAATGGGGAGGGACATTTTGGGAGTGGGGAGGGAGGAAGATCTTTGAGGGTTTTGGGGGAGCAGCCGATGGGGAGGGGTCAGAACGGTGTGGACAGGAGGGGGGAGCGGCCATTTGGGTGGTTCTGAGGCGGGGACAGTATGGTCAATGGGGGTGTGTGGTTCTAGGGGACCTAGGTCTCTGGTGGAGGTCAAAAGAGCCTCCCCCCACAGAAGGTGAAGGAGGAGCAGGGTCTAAGGTCCTCTAGTGGGGATCTGATGCTGCTAAATGCAACGTCCGTGGTAAACAAGGCCCCAGTAATCCAGGACGTGGTCCTGGACGGGGCTGCGGACCTTGTATGCATTATGGAAACCTGGCTGGATGAGGAGGCGGGGCCAATTTTGGCCGATCTTGTTCCTGCTGGGTATGCCGTGCAGCACCAGGACCGCACTGGGGGTCGGGGAGGTGGTGTAGCTATTATTTTTAAAGAGACATGGCCTGTTAGGCGGTATCCAGTCCAGGAGATTCTGGGGATCAAGGCCCTCCATGCGGTGTTCGATTTGGCTGGGGGCAATCTCGGGGTGCTGCTGGTGTATTGAGCCCTTTCCTGCCCAGTAGCATTCCTTGCCGCTCTAGGAGAGCTGGTCTCGGCAGTGGTGTTGAACTCCTCCAGAACCTTGGTCCTGGGGGACTTCAATACCCATACCGATGCCAGCCTTGTAGGAGTGGAGCGAGAGTTCATGGCCTCCATGGCAACCATGGACTTGTCCCAGATTGTTAACTACCCGACCCATGTGGGGGGACATACCCTTGACCTGGTGTTCTGTTCTGGCCTTGAGGTGGGTGATCCAGTAGTGGGGAATGTGAGGGTCATGCCCTTGTCATGGACGGATCATTACCTCCTACAGACTAGTCTCTTAGCACACCACCTCCAGAAGGGGAATGGACCAGCTAGGTTGGTCTGCCCCTGGTGACTGATGGAAGCTCAATGATTCCAGGAGGCCCTGGAGAAGTTAACCTTAGACCTTGATGGCCACTCTGTTGATGAGCTCATCCAAGCTTGGAACATCTTGCTCGGGGAGGCCATTGACAGGGTGGCTCCAAAATGTCTTCTAACTCTGTCTCATCACCGCAGGGTCCCTTGGTTTACTGAGGGGCTGTGGTGTATGAAGCAGACAGGTAGGCGACTGGAGCGATGCTGGCGTCGGGCCCATGCTGAATCCAAATGACTTCTCCATAGGGCCCATTTGCGGGCCTATGTTGAGTAGGGGTGGGACTACCGGATCATCCGGTATCCAATACTGCCAGTATTTGGTGTACCGGCACTGGCAGTATTGGATTAAACCCGGTAATCCGGTGTAATTTACCAGATTCCCCTACCGGATTTTTTTACATTGCGGCCATTCAAATGAATGGTGCAATGTAAAAAAAACACTAAAAAAACAACCCACTTTCCCTCCCCAGTCCAGGCTGCGCGGGTGGAAGGGGGGACACCCCCCACCCACCCTGGCCAGCCTGGCTTTTAAAATTTTTTTCCCCCGAATTCCCTGCTAGTGCGGGCTCTGGGCCACCGCCGGCGACCTAGAGCCCACACCAGCAGGTAGGTTGTTGTACTAGGGTGATCCCTGAGGTGGGGGTGGTTTAACACCCCACCCCACCCCAGGGATCACCCTACCTCCCCACCGAGGGATCGCCTACCTTGTGCTCCAGGCAGCAGCAGCGGCGGTCCGACTCCAGCGGCCTCAGCGCTGGCTGTGGCTGCTGGCTTCAGCGCTACTAGGCCTTCTGGTGAAACCCGGAAGTTCACTGGAAGGCCTAGTAGCGCTGAAGCCGGCAGCCACAGCCAGTGCTGAAGCCACCGGAGTCGGACCGCCGTCGCCCGGAGCGCAAGGTAGGTGATTCCTGGGTGGGGAGGTAGGGTGATCCCTGGGGTGTGGTGTGTGTTAAACCACCCCCACCCCAGGGATCACCCTAGTACCTGCTGGTGCGGGCTCCGGATTGCCGGCAGCAGCCTGGAGGCCACACTAGCAGGGACTTTGGGGAAAAAATTTTTTTTTTTAAAGCCAGGCTGGGCAGGGTGGGTGGGGGAGAGTTTTTGTGGTTTTTTCCATTGATTTCAATGGGGACAGTTCCCCATTGAAATCAATGGAAAAAAATCCGGTACCGGTAAACCGGTACACAAATCCGTAAATCCGGTTTTTAAAAATCCGGTAACCAGTAAATTCGGTACCCGGTAATTGCCCTGATGTCCCACCTCTAATTGTTGAGGCTGTGAGGACGGCAAAGAAAGAATTCTTTGCTGCCCTCATAGCGTCTGCAAAGTCATGTCCAGTGGAGCTGTTCCGGGTGGTGCGGCGGCTGGTCAGTCCAGCCTCCCTCCAGCTGGACGGGGACTTGTCTCAAGCCCGCTGTGAGGAGTTTGCCACCTACAAAACTGTGGGTTTCCTACAGTAGTCTTGTGCCCAAATTGGCCACTAATACCAAAACTGAAACCTGGCGGAGGCCAAAGGACTCCAAGACTGAATTGTCTCTAAGTATGCCACAAGACACCCAATGGTTAACATGTAAAATTTCTTTAATTCATATTAATAATTATACAAAATCAAATAAAAATGTTCCTGGATCTGACGGTACCAAATGTACACAACTAATCCATATGAACATGCATACACATAAACCCACAATACAATAATTATCACATGTATACCTGCAATGCAAGAATTCCCTGACGTGTTAGCAATTGGGACATGCAGACACAAAATGCACCAAACACAGGTAACAATGTTGGATAAATAATTAATTCCTCAGTGCAGTAGCCTTCAAAATCTCACATTTCCAAGATTTTTCTCTTCATGTGAAGGGGAGGAAGAGGATGGTCTCTTCTTCTTCTTTTTTTTTCTTCTCTTTTTATTCCAAAAGGCTTTTTTTGAAATAATCCAATGGCTCCTTCCTTCCCTGATTAATTCAGTATGCATCATGAACACAACACTTCAACTCCTTGACGGACTCAATGCAAAGCTGCTGCTCGGGGAAATTTAATTTCCCTAGCAGCACACTTGGTCGGAACACTGAGCCACCCGGCTCGTGTTCAGACTAAGTTTGTCCCTTCTGGGACCCTAGACTCTGGAGTCCCAGAAGGAGTCCAGGGCAGGCAGAGGCTAGCGCTCACTGACTGAGTGCTCTCTGACTCTGTCTCTGCCAGCAGCTGAAACTGACACTGGAGCGCCGCGCTGCTCTGACTCCTTGCAGTCAGAGCTGTCCGGCACTCCGATGTCAATTTCAGCCGCCTGCAGAGACAGAGGCAGAGAGCACTCAGTCAGAGCGGCGTGCCCTTCCCCCGCTCTTCCCCATCCCCGGTGCCACTGACAGTGAGCGCTACTGTCAGTGGCACCGGGGATGGGGGAGAGCGGGGGAAGGGCACTGCCCCAGGTGCCCTCAGCCTAGGGCCGCCACTGATTCAAGGTGTTGGTCTTGGCCTAATGCCCTACACGGTCTTGGTCCGTCATACCTCAGGGACTGCCTTACCTTCCACACCGCAGAGTGGCCGCTTTGGTATGCGGGGGGCACCTTCTTGGCGGTCCCCCACGTAAAGCGGGGGGGTCACAATGGAGAGGGCATTTTTGGTGGCCAGGCCGTGATTATAGAACTACCTCCCAGAGGAAGCCTGTCTGTCCCCAAGTCTGCTGACCTTCTGCTGGGCCAGAAGAACATGGCTGTTCTCCCAGGCCTTTGGGGGGGGGGGGGGAAAA
>QEPC01009472.1:3177875-3194366 GCA_003113815.1 Sphenodon punctatus | reverse complement strand
GAGAACCAGTTATGGACAGAGCCACAAAAGCCAAGGGAGTGAAGGGAATCCAGCAAGAGTGAGTGGTCAACAGTATCGAAGGCAGCAGAGAGATCAAGGAGGACAAGAATGGACTAAGGTTTGTAATTTGAAAAATGTCATGTAATATACATATATTTAAAATATCAACCAACTCTGTACTGTAGGCCCTTGTGCTTGTGCATTCCTCAGGCTCAGCGCCTAACAGGATCCAATCCATCTGCCCCTTTCACCTTCGTCACTACCTTCATCCCTTGGCACTTCTCATCTCTCTTCTCCTGAGTGTCCCTACATTTCACATATCTTTCTAAACCCATTTATCCATCCTCTCCCTGCTGCTCTGGTCAACTCACCTATCCATGTCAAGCTCTTGAAATTGAGCTCACCACTCTAGCTGCTGCTGACACTGTTTTTGGATTATTACATTTTATTGCAGTGTCTAACGCTGAACCCCAATCCCGAGCTTTGCTCCACATTATTACTATGCATCGTTTCTGCTGTCGCACTTTTGGTGTTCTAAGTGCTTCACAATTCTTATCAAAGTCACCCTCATAGCAACCTTCTTTTAATTCCCATTTTACAGATGAGAAACTGAGGCTGAAAGATAGCAATTTGCTCAAGCCCAAGGACAATGCTACCATGGAATGAGGGGGCTCAGCCTAGACTCTAGGGGACTCCTTTGCAAGTGACCTGAGTGCTGCTAGGAAATTTTCAGAGCAGGCCAGGGCTGAAAATGTTCTAGGGGCGCTCAAACCACTTGCAAAGGGCCTTGCTAAGAAGGAAGTTGAGTGGGCTGGGGTGGAGCACTACCCTAGCCAGTTCTCAAAACTTACTTCCTGGTGGGATTGCTGCCCTTTTGAGTAGGGCTGCACTGAAAAATAAGCGTTTTATTCACAAGTATTTCCAAGTTTCTGAGGACCGGCTCTGAGTGTTCGGCCTCGGGACTCGGTAAAATACGAGGTAAGATAAAACCGAGTGCCGACTATTTTCTAAGTACCGAGCACCCTTGTATAGAGGCAGGAGAAGCCATGCGTGTTGCGCATTCAAGGATTTTCTGAGTACTGAGTACCTTGCTGATTCCTCAGTTACTCGGTAAAACCATGTCGAATACTGAGATACTCGGTAAAAAACGAGTAATTTCAAATACCGAGTTTCAACACCTCTTCTGGGAGCCAGGGCTAGGGCTGTAGCAGAAAGTCGTAGCGGTAGCTATTTCCACTGGAACCAGCGTTTCCACAATTAGTTTCATTAGTTTCCACCGCTAGTTTCATTCCGCTACTTCCGCAGCTCCGCTAATTTCATTCTGCTACTTCCACAGGCTTCACAGATAGCGGAAACATGCAATTTTAGCTACTTCTGCCATTCCACCGGCGCCATGAAAGAGTGGAACAGCGGTTTTCTGACAATTCCGCAATTTTTCTGATAGTTTCCAAATTTGCAGAATTTCGGCAGAATTAGTGGAATGTCAGCAGAAAAGCCGCAGTGTGGCGCGGGCAATTCTGAAATGGCGGAATGGAATTGCGGTGCGGTAACAGCTGTTGCCACATCAGCCCTAGCCAGGGCCACACCGCAGCCTTTGCAGGGTGGGAGACTGAGACTGGCTAGGAGCCTTAGGATGGTGGCCACTTAAGTAGACTCCACCCTCTTGCCCAGGGCTCAAATTATAAGGAAAATGGTAGGGGGCCCGCAATGAAATCATGACCCCCTGTAGCCTTCTAAAGCCAGTAGCTAAGGAGGCTGTCAAAACATTAGGGGGGCAGGCTCCCCGCGGATGCCCTGTCATTCAGGTAGTGCCCTTGCCCTTACGGGCAGCATAATTAGGATGTGACCCTGGGCCCGCTTCAGCCTTGCTACACCACTGAAGAGGGAAGGGAAATGATCGGATTTATGTGTGTGCTTATTCTCTATCGGATGATAGTTCTCTTTGAGATGCGATACATCCACTATATGGCACTTAATCCTGGCGTTCAAATAGTATCCTTGTTTTATGTAATAGTTCTGGCTAAGGCACTTACCAGTACAATGATTTTATCAATACTATTATTCCAGAGCTTGGTACTTATACAGAATTTGCCCTAGGGGAGAGGGTTTTTTGCTATATACGAACGAAGGGCCAGGTAGTTATACATTCTGGTCTAACTTATGCAGGGGTGAAGTGTCGCCAACACAAGCCCCGTGAAGGGTAAGGCAGTGTAGTAGGATTTTGTGTCCTGGATAGACGATCTAATGCTCAGGGGTAAATGTCCCTACGATCATGCTCTTCGAAGGCCTAGGCATCTATATATTCTGCCCTGAATGATATTGGGGTAATGTATAAGTTCAGAGAAGCTGTCTATGGATTCTATATTTATGTATCATGCCTTACGTTGATGTATGTGTTTATGTATCTGTGTGTTCATGTATTTTAATTATGAAGTAGCTATGGCGTAAGCTAATGCCAAATAAAATTTACTCACTTCCTTACCCTGATTTGTGGGTGAGGGAGAGAAGGAAGGAAACGTAAACTGGACAGAGCTGGAAAAAGTGCTGCCAAGTTTCCTTCCTTCAGGAGAGCTCGGTTCTCCCTCCCCAAGCCCAAACAGGCCATTCGACATTGTCAATTCCCTTTACGTTTACACATCATTTGAGAGAGTTTGCTAATTTGTTGAGCAGCCAATTGGTCCCGGCTTTCCAGCTATGACAAATTGCTGCCTCTTTGGCATCACTCTGATGTAATAGGCAAAAACCTCAACAGAGGGGGGAAAACAACCCGTCTTCTATTACTTTCTTTTTAAAATATGATATACTTTAATAGAAAATTCTCAAAAGCCTCTGTCTATTGCTGAGTCTAAGCCCTTCTGGGTTCATAAATTCTCCCCCTTCCAGTCTGCTCTTCCCGACTTATCTATTTCTGTGAACACGAAAATGGAAAGAAAACAGGCCGTGCGGCTTTATGCATTTTTAATTTAATGGCATTCAGCTTGAAAGCTGTGGGAACGAAAATGCAACACCTGGCATGGTCAGTGGTAGGGCTGTAGCGGAATGTCGCAGTGGTAGCTATTTCTGCCAGAAACAGCGTTTCCGCAATTAGTGGTACGGCATGGCAGAGGCTTTCATTCCGCTAATTTCATTCCGCTACTTCCACAGGCTTCGCAAAATAGCAGAAACATGACATTTTCACTACTTCCGTCATTCCGCCAGCACCACAAAATAGCAGAACAGCGGTTTTCCGACAGTTTCTGTGATTTTTCTGCAATTCCGCAATTTGCAGAATGCCGGCGGAATTAGTGGAATGTCCACAGAAAAGCCGTGGTGTGGCGAGGGCAATTCCGAAATAGCAGAATGGAATCACGGTGAGGTAACAACTGCTGCCACATCAGCCCTAGTCAGTGGCACAGCTAAAGCTGAAACGACTACGCACAAAAAAGGTAGACCTGATGAATTTCCGGTGTCTGAATAAACCCAACATCAAGTATTGATCACTACACAGTTGCGACCTTATTTGGGTACCCAATGGCCCAGAATGTTCACTTCCAGTCCCAGAATACTGATTTCGGTAACAGATATTTCAACTTCTATACCAATATTTTGACTTCTGACATCTATATAATGTTTTTCTGCCCCATAAAGTCAACTTCCTGTCCCAGAAAATTGACTTCCGATACCAATTTTTTAACTTCTACACCAATATTTTGACTTTTGATACCTATTTATTGGGGTTTTTTCCTGGAAAGTTGACTTCCTGTACCAGAAAATCGACTTCAGGTCCTGGTTTTTTCTATTACTGTCCTGATTTTTTTGGTTTTCTTACCCAATATACCGATCGTTAATTGGAAAATCAAAAATTCAGTACTGGAACTTACCAACTTTTCAGGTTTCTGGTCACCTGATGTGTACCTGGGTAACCTGTGTAAAGCCCTCAGTTATCCAGGTTGCTTCCGCAGACATCTGTTTGGGTTTCCTCACTGGCATTCTCTTCATGAAGCATCCTTCCTGATTCCAAATTACTAATTTACATTCCCTGCTAGCTGAGTGGGGATGAGCGGATGGGTGGGGAAGAGCTGATAGAGAGGGGCAATTTATAACTTATAAATGTAATTTGCATATCATAGAACTATAGACTCTTAGGCCCTATTTAAATGGGCCGCTGTTGCATGTGGGTGCGTGGGTGTGCCGGTGCGGGGGCAGTGTATGGCTGCATGCGTACATGGATGCACACCCATCTCCACACATGAAGCAACCGCTGGTTTTGGCCAATTGCTCTGTGTGTGGGCGATGGGTGGTATCGCCTGCTGTGGTGGTTACACGGGTGGCACCCACCCATGCCCACATGGCAGACCTCCGGAATCATCTAGACCAATTCCCAGTTGGGATGAAGGATGGTGACAGCTACAACATCCCTGACAGATAACTGTCCAGTCGCTTTTTGAAATCCTCCAGTGATGGAGAACCTACAGTCCTCCTAGGAGACTTCTATTGCTGCATAGCTCTTACTGTTAGGAAGTTTCCCCTGCTATTTAATTAAACTGCTCATTATTTTTCGTCCTGTCCTCTGTAGCAATGCAGACCAGTTCTTTGCCACCTTCCTTCAGGTATTTGAAAACTGCTATCATGTCTCCCCATAATCTTCTCTTTGGTAGACTAAACAATAAATGAACAAAATCCACAAATGAAGAAACAGAGTAATGAAGTAGCTGACTATCCAAACCAAAGTAACAAGGCACATGAAGCATCCAAAACAAAAAACCTAAAGAAATTGATATGCCAGTTTTGTTTCTGACAAAGATATTTATTTGAATATTCAGACGGCAATCAGAACATCTGAACAATAGTTGCAAATTTAAAATTAGCTATTGCTTTTGACTCCAGTTGTTATCCACACCTCTGAGAGGCAAGGCAATGAGAAAGGCAATGGGCTTCAAATGAGGGGTGTCCTGAAAAGCTTTGAGCATTGAACGGACCATTTAGTGACATCTCAAGAAAGCCAGGCAACTTGGAAAAGACGTCCACTTTGTCCAATGAGTGGGCTGGTCCTGGACCGCATGAGTAGACACAAATGAAGGAACCTTGGACTAATAAAACAGTGAGATTAAAAAGAGCCATGTAACTAGAACTGAAACAAATTCCCCCAATAATCTAATGGTAGGTATACTTGGTGAAATTATGGTAGTGTAAATTGACTCGACTCAACAGCATCAAGTACTAATTGGTAGTTGATTAATACCTGGAAGCAGGCTTCCCGATTTACCAAAATACTGTTTCTGATGCTGAATTACCAACTAGTGGTCTTGATTCCAAACCCCACGTGCCATGCAAACAGGGTGTGCGCATAACGCATGCAACCCATGTACGCACCCCCCACACACTGGCCTGCGCACAAGCCACACACAAGCTGTGTGCGAGTGCATACGCCGCATGCTATGGGGTTGGGGATCGAACCCACTGTTACTGATATTCTCTTTTTTCATTACTGATTTTCTATTTCTGCCATGTGCTGAGATAGGAAAATGGTCTGGAACACTGAGATACAAAAAAAGTGCAAAGCACCAAATCGACAACTCAGCAACGGTAATAGCTGGTATTTTGGGTAATTGGGTACCTGACTCAGTAATCGGGCACCCACCAAGCTAGCCAGAATTTTGGATATTTCCCGTGGGGAGCAAATTAGCAACCCATTTCAGCTGTACAAGTAACTTCAAATTAGGGGTGTGTGTGCAATTTATTTTCATTTGGTTTAGTTACTCAAATGAATGAAACTCCATTTGTTTTAGTAACTAAGAAATAAAAATGAATGAATCTGGAAAAGAATGAAAATGAAAAAAGAATGAACTTTTAAAAACAAAAACCAAAGTTGAAAACAAAAACAAATGAGGTCCCTCTGCACGCCCCGACTGCCTGCTGCTCCTCAGCCTGCCTCTTACTGGTGCTGCCCAAAGGTGTCTCTCTCACACGTATCTCATAGCCCCATGGGGTGATTGCTGCAAGTTGGCACCCTGCCACACTTTGGGGTGCCTGCATATGCCAAAGCCAGTGCCTGCTGCTCCTCTTCCCGCCTGCTGCTGCCAGTCTGTGTGATGACTGTCTCTCTCTCTCATACCTTCTCCCCCCAGGGGCATTCTCTGCAAGTTGAGGCCCAACATACTTCGGGCAGCATGTCTCCTTTGCCAGTCCCTGCTGCCTTTCAGTGCCCACCTGCTGCCTGCCAGTCTCTGTCTGATATTCTGCCTCCTGGGGACATTCTGGGCCACTAGAAACCTTGTCAGACTTGGGAGCACCAGCGTCTCCTCCTATGTTGGTGACTTGAGTGCCTGGCGCCTGCTGCCTACCAGTGTCTGCTCTATCCTCTGCCCGGCTATCCTCTGCGTGCCAGTCCGTGTCTGATATTTCTGCCCCCTTGGGGCAAGCTGAGCAATTTTGGGGAAAGGGACAATGCCATAGAAAGTCAGTAAAATGGCTATTTAAAGGCATAGAAGCCCTGCCAAGTGATTTCACGTTGATTACAACGGGAAACAAAAGTAAAATGAAATCAAATAAGTTTTAAATGAAACAAATGAATTTTTGGAAACAAAAACGAATGAACTTTTTAAAACAAAAAGGGAAAGCGGACACAAAAATGAATAAGGTCCCTTCTGCACACCCTTACTCCAGACCTATTGAAGCTCAGGAAAAGTTCAGTTCATGCAGAAATAAAAAACCCTAAAACTTTAATTACTAAATCCCCTCTAAAAATCCCCCCCCAATTGTATAACACTGGACAACTGCTCTGTTCTTCCCTAGGGTGGGCCATCCCTGCAGGAAGCAAAGATGTCTACTGAAGAGGAGACAATGGGCATTTTTACTCACATCTTAAAGTTCCGGATTTTTCAATCTTCTGGGTTTACAAGCCCACAAGTAAGTTCTGAATGCATTCTTCACACACACACTGCCCTGAGGCAGCCTAAAGGAGCCGCAGCTGTAGACGTGAGGGGCTGCCATGGAAACCAAGTGACCACAGCTGCCTGGAGCAAAGTAATTTACGAGGAGAACCTTTTACACGCACAAGTTCTGGGAGAAGTTCTATGCAGAACTTCAAAGAGCAGGATGTTTAAGATCTGGGTGAGTGATTTAGACACGCAGAAAGTTCAGGATCTAACAGCAAACATGCAGGAGAAATGTGTGTGTAAAAACACCCAGTGCCTCTGCTCTAGTCTGGGGCCAAGACACAGCTACTGGCTGATGCTGACTCCCTAGTTCAATACACGCCTTGATACTGCTTGTCTGTCTCTAGGTCACTGGGAGAGGGAGGGTGCAAAATGAAAAAAATTGGATGTTGATTTGTGGCTGTGAAGAACAGACGTGTTCAGGGAATGCTGTTCAGGGCCTTTGCATCTGCAGATACAACGGTGGAAAAGAATCATAATTTTCTCAACCGTTTCCCTCTGCCCTGCATTCTGTGCAACTACTCGTCCTAGCCTCCATTCTCCAGATGGCCATTGCTAATGATTAATACTTTGTCTCCTCCATTACCTGATGGAACGATATCCTCATGATAATTTCATTTGCCTCAATTATGGCCCCTAATGGGCAGCCAAATGGGTCTGTGATGTGTCTGACTCTTTGGTTAGCTTGGAAATGACACCATTGCATGTGCTAATTAACATTTGGGCGTCCTTCATGAACACGCCACATGAATGCTGATCTTGAGCAGCCAGTTTCTTCCACAAGGTGTCACTTTCATCTGTGCCTCCAAAACATGCTTTTGTTAGTCTGGGTGGAGAAGCTTCTCTGGAGTCTACTTGTTTCAGTGTTTTATTGGAATAAATGTCTTCATTTCTTTTTAACCATTCGTTTTAGTCTTTTTTGCGACCTGAGTTATGGATGTTTCCAAAGATTCTATTCTTTGCGTGAGACATCTCTCCTTGCTTCTAAGCTGCTATTTCTGAGGGATGGTCTCCTGACACAGCAGTTGGCTATTTGATACATCAGCGGTTTTCCAATGGAATAGAACCATTTTTTTTTCTTTTGAAAAACAGATTTTTAAAACAGTTTTAGAAATACCATTACTCCCATGAAAAAAAGGTTGCCGTTCCCTTTCTTATTTTATTTATTTTTCAAATGTATACACTGCCCTTCCCACAAGGACTCAGCGCGGCTTACAATAATAAAAAAAACAATAAAAATTCAAAGAATTATACATTCCCTCACTCCCCTCAAAATGTCCACCCACCCTACAACCCACCCTACCCAATAACCCAACCAGCTCTCATCCCCGCCTGCCAAATGCTCTTCCAAATAAAAAGGTTTTACACCACCTCCAGAAGATGGTCAGGGTAATTTCAGACGTGATAGGTCTTTCGGCCTGCCATGCTGAACCCTGGACCAGGATCCATCTTGGATCCTGGTCCATGATCAGACCGGCTGTCCATCAGATGTGCCGGCCTGATCGCGGAGGGGAATCTCGGAGAGGACGGGGCTGCGCGGCACTCAGCCCTGCCCCCCCCCTCCTCTGGCCGCCCGCCCTCGGGGAGATGTGCGGGCACAGTGCCCAATCAGGCCGTTGCGCCTGATCCTGTCCCGTGGTTGGGACTCGATTCTGGGATGGGGCTGGCAAATAGACATTCATCGTGGCCATTGCCAGCCCCATCCCAGATCGTGGTCAACTAACCATGGTTCTGGAGGTGAGGCCAGTCTCACCTCCAGACCGTGGTTAGCTTTGAACTCTGCCAGGAATTCACCATGGTGAACATTTGGTGGGGCTCAAACAGATGTTACCTCGATCACTGCCACCACACGGGATCCACTGTAATTCATTGTGGTGAGCAGTGTTCCTGTAACGTCTGAAAACACCCTCAGACTCGTGTTCAAGTGAACCTCCCGGGGGGGAAGGGAATTCCATAAAACTGGGGCAGGAACCGAGAATGCCCCACCTGCGCCCCCCTCGTCCTACGGACAAAGGTAACAGATGGAACCTGCAGGAGGAGGATTCAATACAAAACATTGAGAAGGTCAACCTAAAATGTCAAAATGGGGATGCGTTTCTACAGGAACAAAGTTCTGTGGAAAATTTGGAGTCTTCCATTTTGGCTTTTGAAATTTTGAAAGTGTTTCATATTTTTTTTATCCACAAAATATGAATGCAAACATTGTCATTTTTTTTTGGGTAGGACTCATTTCACGGTTTCCAAGCAACCCTATTTTCTTGCTCTTGACTCAGTCCTACAATCCTCGTCTTGCAAAAACGCCTTTCCTCTTCCTGACGTTCAGCTTACTTGTTAGCCAAAGGGAAGGTGGAAAATCCAGGTGAAACTGCTCAGTATTTACAGGCATGCCTGGCCACACGGTGCTCCAAGGCAGCGGCATAGGCTGCAAACCACCAGCTGAGATGTTAATCTGGGATCAGGTCACAGTCAGGTCCCAATGCCTGGAATATAAAAGTGTCCCTGCTGTTGAGCATGTCGGAGCGGTGTGTTTTAGCATCAGGTTTCTTGCAGGGGATGCTGGGCCTGCAACAGAGAACTACAAAGGCTCCTTTCTCTAACAAGACTGCTAAG
The DNA here is from genome assembly GCA_003113815.1 of Sphenodon punctatus. Taxonomy (NCBI): domain Eukaryota; kingdom Metazoa; phylum Chordata; class Lepidosauria; order Sphenodontia; family Sphenodontidae; genus Sphenodon; species Sphenodon punctatus. The sequence goes on along the minus strand of QEPC01009472.1, from coordinate 3,184,839 downwards.
TAGCAGAGCAATCTTAGCTGCTGGGGGCCTGCTGTCATGACTCCAAAGAGGCTGTTCCTCTGCTCGCTGTGTACTCCAAGCCGGAGAAACCGTTCCTCTCTAGAGTCCCTAAGGAAGACTCTCCTCCTTCAGCACTGGGTTGGGTGTACTGCACTAGAGGAAATTCATGTCTGGTGCAAATGATGGAGCAGCCTGTTGGGGTGACGAGCTAGAGAGAGAACCTGACAGAAAAAAAGTGGGTTTTAGGAGGGATTTGATGGTCAGGAGGGAATTACTTTGTTTATTTTTGGTATTTCATTTATTTCATTCTGGGCATTTGGGAATTTAGGTTGCTTCCTTTCATGATGATTAGCGCTATTCTGGAAATGGAGTCCGCAAAATAACGAAAGGAACAAACAGAAACAACCAAAAAGGAGCTAGGGATTGTGGTTGTTCGCAAGCTGAACGTGAGTCAGCTATGCGATGCATCTGCAAAAAAGGCTAATGCAATTTTAGGCTGCATTAAATGGAACAATGGGAATGATCCCAACCCCCGCCCCCCACACCCCGCATGCGGTTTACACATGCACTTAGCATGTGAGGTCTGTGTGGTTTCCATGTGGCTTCCACAAGGTTTGCATACAAACCACTGTTCCCATAACAGGTGTAAACATGGGTTGCATGTGGGCGGCATCCTCATGTATGCGCACGTTGCATGTGCTCCATGTGCGTTTCCACGGGGCTTAGGATCAGCCCCATTCTCTCCAAATCAACAGAAGTAATAATTTCAGTCAACTCAGCGCTGTTCAGATCTCAGCTGGAGCATTGTGTCCAGTTTGGGGTCCCTCAGTTGAAGAAAGACATTGGGCCTTTTTACATGGACGGAGGGTGTTCTGCCACGGTGGGTGGAGGTGGTGAGTGTGTTTCCGTGTAAATGGACACCCACCCACCTCCATCCATCTCCACCCACGGAGCCTCCTCCAGTTTTCCAGAGGGCTCCGTGCGCGGAGGTGGGTGGAAATGGGTGCGCAATGGATGGAGGTGGGTGTTGCGGGGGAGTGCGCATGCACCCCCAACCATCCCACTTGGTGTTCACATGGGCGAACACTGAGGACACCCATAGCCCCACCCACTGCCAACCACATACATGGACGTCCCCCCCCGGCCGCACACTCACCCAAACACTGAGTGCGGGGAGGGGGGAGCGTCTGTGTAAAAACAGTCATTGACAAATTGCAATGGGTTTAGAGGAGGGCAACAAAGATGATAAAGCACCAGCAAAGCAAGTCTTACAAGGAAAGGTTGAAGGAACTTGGCATGTTTAGTCTAGTGAAGAGAAGATTAACGGGAGTCATGAAAGTCACCTTCTTCAGATATCAAAGGGCTACCACCAAGAAGATGGCAAGGAACTATTCTTCATTGTGGCACCGCTTTTATACGAGGGCGCTGAAAGCGCCTCTGGAGCTGAGCGTTAACAGAGAAGCTGCGCTGCGCTGCCGGAAGTGATGTTCTCCCAGTTGCCGGCAATGGCGGTGGCCAGAGAGCGGTGCTGTACAGGGGCACGTTCTAGAGACTGGTCGTCTAAAAACGGCCTGACAGAGGACTGAAATAGAAACAATGGTCTCATTTTACATAAAGAAAGATTTTGGTGGCTTTCAGGAAAAACGTTCTAACCGTCAGAGCTGTGCGGCAATGGAATAAGTTGCCTAGGGAGGTCGTAGGCTCTCCATTGCTGGAGGTTTTCACAAAGAGGCTTGGCAGCCATCTGTCGGGGATGTTGTAGCTGTAATCCTCCAGCGTCCAAGCAGGGGGTTGGACTAGATGACCCTCGATGCCCCTTACATCTCCGAGATTCTATGGGCATTTTCACACAAGACACTCTCCACCCACTACCCACCCACTACCCACCCACTATACATGTTATGGGGAAACCATAGGGCAACACTGCAGCCCTGAAACATGTATAGTGGGTGGGTGGTGGGTGGGTGGGGAGTGTCTTGTGTGAAAATGTTCTATGATTCTGTGACATAACCAAAATAACCAAAGGTGGATATTTTGAATATCTGTTCTGGTTGTGGATAATCCATTCCCAATGGATATTTGGATGGCTGGTTTCCTCCATTAAATGTTAAGGCAGGCCTGTGTCTCCAAGACAGTGGTCTGAACACCGACGGATCACAAAGTCAGGATACGTGGGACACCCAAGTGGTCTACAGAATCATACTAAACAGGAAATTTTACAGTTCCCTGAAAAGGCCAGAGGAACCACATCATGCTTCCATGGATTTTCCCAACCACCTACGTGGCTGTTCTCGGCCAGCTTTGGCTACAACCAAGGGGAACTGGATTCTTCTTGTTGCCACAGACTTCTCCAAACCTGCCTGCCTTATGCAATCATGACCAGCCCACATGGAAGCCTACCAGAACTTTTATTTTGAGACTTCCATTTTGGCTTTTGAAATTTTGTAAAGCATTTAATATTTTTCCATTCACAAAATACTAATACAACCAATAATGGAAATTTTTACACACACACTTTAAAGTGCTTGGTCTTTTCAGTCTTCTGGGTTTACAAGTCCACAAGTAACTTCCAGATGCATTTTTCACACACACACTGCCCTGAGGCAGCCTAAAGTAGCCGCAGCGGTAGACGTGAGGGGCTGCCATGGAAACCAAGTGACCACAGCTGCCTGGAGCAAAGCAGTTTACCAGGAGAACTTTTTACACACAAAAGTTCTGGGAGAAGTTCTATGCAGAAGTTCAAAGAGCCAGATGTTTAAACTCTGGGTGAGTGATTTAGACACACAGAAAGTTCAGGANCCTGTGTGAGTGATTTAGACACACAGAAAGTTCAGGATGTAACAGCAAACATCCAGGAGAAATGTGTGTGTAAAAACCGCCATTGATAGCATCCCAGTTGGTTTAAAGTTTGTGACCTGTTGAGATAGGCATGCTGTGAAACTATTTGAAATGCTAAATCTAAGAGGAGACTGAAATTCCAATAGAAATATCGGACTCCATGAGTGGACTCTTCATGGGAAACAAAAATATTTCCCACACTCATACCCTCGCAAGCTGAAACCCACACATCTGTCAGTGTGACAGCCACCATCTTGGACAACACCCCTGGGATTGCAACAGGAATAGAGCTGAAATGGGTATGATTTTTGCTATCTGTGGGTAGGGTTGAATGGAGCACTTCCTTCTTTCATTTTCTGTATCATTTTCTGGGTTAAAAACCCATCTGTTTTGGGGTGTTTTATAAAAACCTAATTCATTTTTGTTTATTTTTTTCATTTATTTCAATACAAAATAAAAATAAAATAAAATAAAAATGGCCGCGCATGCGTAAACTACCCACCAGGGCTGTTCTGCGCATGCTCAGCCCTTTTCTAAAATGGTGCCAATTTTGGAAAAGGGCATGCCTGCATAGAATGGCCTGGTGGCCATTTTGTGCATGCACGGTGATTTTTAAAAAAATCTTTAATTTAAAATAAATAAATAATTAAATTATACAGAAGGAAATGAAAAGAAATGAAAGCAAACAGATCACTTGCTTAGTCATACCTTTTTGGAACATTAGTTACTAAAATGAATGGGGCTCCATTCGTTTTAGTAACTAATAAAAAACAAAATGAATCGGACATCCCTATCCTTGGCCATACTTGCATTTTTGAGTACTCTCCTGGGTGCTCAATTGGTACCTGACTACCAAGTCAGGCACCTGATTACCAGAAAATACTGGGTATTACCATTAGAGAGTTACCATCTTACCGATCGGTAAAATATTAAATTAGTACAGGAATCAAGCTGGAAGGTCAAAGAATCAGAATTGGAAGTCAGAAAATCAGACTGAAAAGCAGTAAATTGGTACAGCAATTAGCATACCAGGTACTAATTGGATACTGATTAGCACCTCAAGTTACCAGGTCAAGTTGAGCACCACAATTTCGATGGTATACCCTAGAGCTGTACCGAATAGTACTTCCAGGTACTCAGGTCAATTTCCGAATTTCCGGGTACTCAGTCTGAATACTTGGCGGTACTTCGGAATTTTTTCCAAGGACCCAGAATTCTGAACTTGGAATTCTGGACCTCAGAAATACATGGAATTGGAACTTTGGAACTTCAGAACAATAGTGTAGCCACTGAATGGCCCACCATGAGCAGTGAGTGCACCCGTTTTAAAATCATTATGCCAACCAAGCAGTGCCTAGAAAAGAAGGCTAAGAAGAGTCTGATATTCGCTCAAGAAGAATACAACAGTCCCACCAAACAGTGCAACTGCGTGCAGAAATCCCATCAAAAGACAGCCAGCCAAGCAGACATATTATAACACCCACAAGAAAGAAACCAAACATTCACACACACCACACCTAGGGGCACCCACTTATTTTTTAAAAAGGTATGGCATTGGTACTGTGGCACTGGTAACTTGAACAGCCCAAGCAAAGTGGAAGTGGAGCCAGTCAGAGAGATCCCAGTCTGGCCTCATGGTGCAGGCAGAGCAGTAGCAGTTACAGTTACACTTTAATATTAAGCTCTGCACTGTGCCATTCCATAGCCTTGGTAAGAAAGAAGACAACACACAGCCCCAGAAAACAGTGCAACTGCATGCAGAAATCCCATCAAAAGCCAGCCAGCCAGCCAGTTCAGCAGACAAAATTATAACAGCCCAGGCAAGGGGAGCCATGCAGAGAGATCCTCTGGCCTCATGGTGCCAAGCAGTGCGAACAGCAGTAGCAGACACTTATTTTTTTTTTAAAGGCATGGCATTGGTGTGGTGTGGTGCTGCTAACCTGAACAGCCCAGGCAAGGGGAAATGGACCAAGGCAGAGAGATCCCCCTGCCTCATGGTACCAACCAAGCAGCAGGAAGCAGCAACGTGACACCCAATTATTTTTTTTAAAAATCATGGCATGGTGGAAAACGCAACCCCCATCCCCTTGGATTGGCCCTATGGACAGGCCATGCCATGCCATGCTGTGCCAGGCTCCCCTCCCCCCCCCAGCTGATTACTTACAGATCAGCAGTGTAGCACAGAGCCAAATTCACCAAAGACAACAGAAAATGGCTCTGCACCCACTTTTATTTGGTCCTGTGAGCAAATCAAATCTTGCCATCTGGCTTGGCTAGCCAATTAAAACTTGCCATCAGGTTTACCATCAGTCAACTGTTCCCTCCCATACCACCCTCCTACCAAATATGGCACTAAGCTTCGTTTCCCAGCTCTGAGAATCTCAGCTCCAACCACGCGTGCAGTGTCGCCAGTATTTCCGAAGTTTTCCGGGGAACGGCCTTGGTCCTCAGAACTTCGGAACTCGGAAATTCCGAACTGAGGACCAGAAGCCTCGGTGAATTCCGAAGTTTTTCAAGGACCAAGTTTCAGCACTAGTATACCAATTTTTGTGGATGCTCTTTTCCGGTCTAACCACGAACCTACCTCACAAGTCTTTAGGACTGGAGGTACAGACCTACACTCGTGTATTCTCTGGAGTACTTGTTAGAGTATGGCAGATTGGAAAATTGACTAGATAAGAACATAAGAGCATAAGAAGTCAGACCAATGGTCCATCAAGCCCAGCATCCTTTCTTCGAAAGAGGCCAATTTTGGTTGCATGGGAGAAGTACCAGAAGTCCCAATGGGTAATCCATTCCCTGTTGATCACTCCCTGCTCCCGACAGTAATCTCATAACCTACTTGGCTAATAGCCATTAATGAACATATTCTCCAAGAACCTATCCAGTCCCTTTTTAAATGAAGCTATACTACTGGCCCTGACAACCTCCTCTGGCAACAAATCCCACAATTCAACTATGCATTGAGTGAAAAGGTACTTCCTTTTATTTGTTTTAAATCTGCCACCAGTTAGTTTGATGGAGTGTCCCCTATTTATAGTGCTACTTGAGAGGGTAAATAAATGTTCCCTATGCACTTGTTCCACTTCATTAAAGATTTTATAGACCTCTATCATATCGCCTCTCAGTCTTCTCTTCTCCAAACTGAATAGCCCTAACCTATCAAGCCTTTCTTCGTACAGAAGCTGTTCCAAACCCGTGATCATTTTTGTTGCCCTTCTCTGCACCTTTTCAAATTCTACTCTAGCTTTTTTGAGATGGGATGACCAGAACTGCACACAGTACTGAAGGGTCGGTCACACCAGATGTATTCACAGTGGACTTAGCATGTTTGTGCTCAATTCTTTGTTCATGAATCTCTACCCATTTGTGGTAAGAAAAGGGTCTGGAAATTGGCTAAGAGTACTCCCAAAACACAGCAAAAAGGACACAGATCATCTTTGGAAAAATTCATACTGAAATAGTTTTTTTTAACTTATTTTATTATTTATTTTATTTTCTAGATTTCTACCCCGCCCCTCCTGAGAACAGCTCGGGGCGGCTTCCAACAGTAAAAATATATATAAAATACATATAAAACAATTTAAAACACATCAAAAATACAATATAAGGTATTAAAACAAGGCCCGGGAAAACATTAAAACAATAAATAGGGTAAGGGAGATAAAAGCCTACTAACCTCCCTCCCCCCCTCCCCAAAGGCCTGGGTGAACAGCCAGGTTTTACAACTTCACCGGAATGGCAACAGGCTTGGGGCCAGGTGAGCTTCCTCCGGAAGGGAGTTCCAAAGGTGCAGCCCGGCCACTGAGAATGCCCTCTCCATTGTGGACCCCCACTTAACGCGGGGGACCTCCAGGAAGGCACCCCCAGCAGACCGAAGGAGCCGCTCTGGGGTGCGGAGGGCGAGGCGGTCCCTGAGGTATGAGGGGCCCAGACCATGAAGGACCTTGTAGATCAACACCAAAACCTTGAACCTAGTTCGGCACACTATTGGCAACCAGTGCAGAGTCCGGAGCACAGGTGTAATGTGCTCCCGACGACCTGTCCCCGAAAGGAGCCGGGCCGCTGCATTCTGCACTAGCTGCAGCCTTTGAACCAGGAACAAGGGAAGCCCCACGTAGAGCGC
>QEPC01009472.1:3152135-3177123 GCA_003113815.1 Sphenodon punctatus | reverse complement strand
CAATAACCTTCCCTAAAAAGGGAAGGTTAGAGACAGGTCAGTAACTGGCGAGCGCATCCATGTCCAAAGATGGTTTCTTCAGCAGGGGGCACACCACAGCCTCCTTGAGGCTGGGCGACAACTTCCCCTGCTGCAAGGACGCGTTCACTACCCTCGCCAGCACCGTCCCCAATGTCTCCCTGGAGGCTTTCACCAACCAGGACGGACATGGATCAAGTTCGCAACAGGTGGCCCTCACAGACCCCAAGACATCTGCCGCATCGGCCGGCATCACTTCCTGAAACTTCCCCCACAAAGTTGGACCGGACGGGGCATCCATCACCTCGCGATCTCCCCCTACTGCCCCTAATCTAGTGTCAAAGTCGCTCTGAATCTGAGCAATCTTGTCTGCAAAGTAGATAACAAACTCCTCACAGCGGGCCTGGGACAAGTCCCCGTCCAGGCAGAGGGAGGCCGGACTGACCAGCCCGCGCATCACCCGAAACAGCTCCGCCGGGCGTGACTTCGCAGACACTATGAGGACAGCAAGGAACTCCTTCCTCGCCGTCCTCACAGCCTCAACATAGAACTGCAAATGGGCCCTATGGGGAAGTCGGTTGGAGTCAGATCAAGTTCGACACCAACGTCGCTCCAGTCTCCTGCCTACTCGTTTCATACACAGCAGCCCCTCGGTAAACCAAGGAGCCCTGCGGTGACGAGACCAAGGCAGAGGCCGTCTTGGAGCCACCATGTCAATGGCCTCCTCCAGCAAGCTGTTCCAACGCTGGACCAGCTCATCGACAGAGTGACCGTTTATCTTCTTGCCTTGGATGGAAGAATACTCTCAAGGTGTAGCTGGGAAACCCAACTGAGCAAACATGTAAATAGCTAAAATGACTGCATTGGATTACATTTTTTTTTTTAAAAAAAAAATACAACTAAGAATAATTGGTGTTAATAAAAAGTGTTTCTGCTTATGTAAAGCAGCCCTTGGGATTTCTGGGATAACTTTAACTACCACCAGCAGAACTTATTTTGGCTTGTGACTGTGGTAAAGGGGGTGTTGTGGTCCGTGGTGTATGAGTCTTGGACCTCTGGTCCATTGATTGCACTGACTTAATTCCTTCCTGACTGTGGAATCCCCACCCCCATTCCACTTAGCCAAAGCTCTTTGCAAACAATTTTCAGTGTTTGTATCGATGGATAAACAGAACGGGGTTTTCTAACAACGGGAGGAAATAAAACAGCACAGGCCTGTCTGCTCTTGTTGGTCTTTGCTTGGGACTGTTTAGTTGGCAGTCACTGGGCCCACCCAAGCTTGTTAGGAGCCAGATCACCAGTACAGGAATGGTGCTTTATTGCTGGAATGTGCTGATTCTTCTGTGAAGAAGTGTGAATACAACCCTGCAAGAAGGAAAGCATTTGCAGAAAGATGTTTGTTTAAGATTTAGCGTAAGTACTCGACTGGCAGCCAATGGCCTATAGCCCCTTCCAGTCTGAAAGGCCAATGCAACCAGCTGGGTTATATTTCTTCCTCCTAGGATTTACAGATGAATGCCTGACGCTGAGGGGAATGGGGTTTTACAGCTGCAATTACTTTATTTCCTGGTTTAGCAGTAGAAATTGTCAGAGAATTTTGCAGATAGGAACATGTTTCCACTCCAGTGCAAATAAGCAAGACGGCATCCAGCTGGCCAAAGGCCATCAGGACTGGAAAGAGGGACTGACTGGTGTGCGGTGCATTTTTAGCTGTCGCTATGACTTCCCTGCTGGACGAGAGTAGTGTGCTGTGCTGTCAGCTGAAAATAATGACCAGTGAACTGAAGGCTTGCTGTTCATTCTGCCACTGGCCAATTGGCTCTTCTGATTGGCAGGCTGCTGGCTGTACCGGGACTGCAGTTCATGAGGTGACTTTATTTCTCCATTCATTGCTGCAGTGGATTCTTCAGTCCTGCATCAGGGAGTTCTCTTTCTTCTGAGGGATTATAGCCAATCCTGTTTTATAGACACAGGGTGCAATCCTGCTGCGAGCTTACGCCGGCGGCAGGCGCAGTGGTGATCTGGGCAGTGGGTGCTCAGACACGCATGCACCCCATGCGACCCATGATGCTATGACCCGCCGAGCCCACACACCCCGCAGCCCGGGGGATAATTCAGGCAAACCTCCTTCTCCATCCCTCGGGCTGCTGGGTGTGTGGGCTCAGGGGGTCGCATCGGATGGGGTGCGCCGTTGCCCTGAGTGGCTTGCTGTGCTGGTGGGGCGCATGCACGCCTGTGGTATTTCACTATACCTCACATAGGCGCAGTTTGTGAGGGCTGCAGGATTGCATGCACACAGATCGCATGTACACGTGCACAGATGACACATATACACACAGTCCTGCACAACATTGCACAGCCATGGCACGCAAATAAATGGCACATGCCAAATCCAAAGGACCCACAGGTGTGTGCTCCGCTGCGAATGCCTGGAAAGGGAAAGTTTGGGGGAAGGGAACAGAGCTAAGGGAATGCAGTCAAGGACAGGGTATGATGAAGCCATGGCACAGATCCACGATCTGGACCTTCCCCTTCTTTCTCCCTACATACACCGCTAAAGCACCCCCTCCCCCATCTCTATCCAGCCCATAGAGCTTGCACTAATAAGCAGAGTGGCCCACTGGAAGGAAAAGGTTTCCTACCTCTGTCCTAATGTATGCACACCAATGCGTGAAGGAGGTTATGCTCAGGGCCCCGAGTCTTCTGCGCTTCTGCGATTCGCGAAATTTTCGCAGAATACTGCCCTAGGCAGGATTATCGCAGAAACTGGGGAAATCCCCGCGGAATTTCCCTTCCTTGGAGGTGTGTCAATCCAGGACCTGCTTTATTCAGGCCACAAGCCAATCAGGGGCTTGCGCGGCCTTTATAAAGCAGGTCACATCAGCACATGTCACTTATGGTCCGGAATTCACTTGAGACCGCCGCTGCCGCCGAGGGACCCGACTCCAGCCGCCGCTTCTCCGGCCGCTCCGGGATCGCCGCTGCTGCTGCTGCCGCCACTGAAGGACTCCAGCCCAACCTCCAGCTGCCGCTTCTCCAGTCGCTCGAGGGATCGACGCCGCTCCAGCATAAGGTAAGTAGGTGGTTGGGGGGGGTGTTCTCCTGGGGGGGCCGCTGCGCGCTCTGCATTTTACAGTTTGGGGGGGTCCTGCTGCGCGCTCTGCATTGTACAGTTGGGGGGGAGGGGGTCCCGCTGCGTGCTCTGCATTTTACAGTTTGGGGGGGAGGGGGTCCCGCTGCACGCTCTGCATTTTACAGTTTGGGGGGGTCCTGCTGCGTGCTCTGCATTGTACAGTTGGGGGGGAGGGGGTCCCGCTGCATGCTCTGCATTTTACAGTTTGGGGGGGGAGGGGGTCCCGCTGTGCGCTCTGCATTTTACAGTTTGTGTGTGTAATGTGTGTGTAACATGGCAAAAACACACTTTGCCATGTGTTTTTGTGGGTGGGTTTCCTGCTTTGCCATGTGGTTTTTCTGGGTGGGTTTCCTGCTTTGCCATGTGAGTTGCAGAATTTTGCCATATGGGTCGCAGAATTTTCCATTTTGGGTCGCAGAATTTTGGAAAATATTTTGCAGAAGAATCGGGGCCCTGGTTATGCTGTAGGGAACAACGCTATATTGGCCATGAGGGCATGGGAATCTAGAACTAAGAACTAGAACTTAGCACTAAGCTGCAATGATGTCCATTCCCCCTAGTGTCCAATATAGCTGCTCTCTTCAGGATATCCTGCAAGGCTTTCTCCCATCCAGATGTGCAAATGTGGTTTGGATGTTCGGAGTTTGGGCCGAGCTCGGTCTGTTGGGACGACCGAACCGAATGTCCGAACCGAATGTTCGAACGGCCGAACAGTTCGGAAAAGTTCGGATGAGTTTGGGGTCGGGAAAAACGTGACTTTGGGTGGGAAAAATGTGACTGGAAAGGGGAGGCAGTTGAGGAGCAGACTTCCTGGCACCAGGGGTGGTTTCAGGGCCAAAAATACCGATACTGAACAAATTTTGGTTTCGGTACCGATAGCACTTTTTTGAATGTTCAGCTGAGTTCAGCCAAACCAAACTCTGCCGAACCAAACAGCCAAACCCGAACTTGGGTTTCGAACCGTACGACCGAACATCCGAACATCCGAATGGCGTTCTGTTCACCCATACCTACTATTTAAAACTTCCCAAATAATGGGTGTTCCACTTGCCTTGCCTAAGCCAAAAAAACCAAGTGAAGAATCCAAGATAGATCTGCTTGGGCCTCAAAACCATGCAAGTTTTGAATTTGTTAAAGATGCAGCAGTCCCTTATCGATAGTCTTACTGCTAATTAATATTACAACTGCACAGCAGTGCTTTCTGGAATTTCAGCCCTGTCTGTAGGGTAAGGGCATCAATGGACTGCTAGAAATTTAGCAGGATAAGGGATTGACATAGGGAGCTTAAGAATTTTGGAAGGATCTTTTCTAGGGTTGTGAAGCAGACTTTGGAAGATTCTTAATAAGGATCTACTGAAAAATAATGTGCCAAACATTTGGGAGCTGGAAGTGAACAACAGGGAATGGATTATCTGATGTTCTTATGAAAATACCGGGCATTACTGCTACCGAGTTATTGATATACCAATCGGTAAATTGGTAAAAGAATTGGGAGGGTAAAAAAAAAAAAAAAAGTATTGGAAAGTGGAAATTAGGGATGAGACGAGGTGATTGTAAAAACTCGTGAGAATTCTTACAAGATTCGAGCTCTCACATTAATCTCGTCTTCATGCCGAGCTCTTGGCGAGAAGACTCGAATTTATGTGCATGCACATACCTTCTCAAAATGGTGCTGGGCAGGCAGCACTCTCACTATGCGGCCCCTTCCAAATACCTTGTCAACCTCCACCGCCGGAAGTTAGCCGCGGATCAGCACTGCACGGTGCGGTGTGAAGGGGGGAACAGGGGTCTGTTTTTGTTTTTCCTTTTCTTTTTTTGGTGGCACTTTGAACAGGAAGGATTGAAAAACCCTGGTGGGGCAGCACTTACTGCATTTGCTGAAGCTGCGCCGGTGGGGGGATGAGGAAACAGTAAACAGCTGGGAATGTCAGGGTTCCCCAACCGGCGGGCTGCAAAGCAAACACTGCTTCTAAGTTTTCTACGAGTTGATCTGTGTTTGCATAGTCTTCCCGCACCAGCTGGTGAGATCGGGGAACAGGCAACTTGAAAGTTTGTGTGGTCACTTGCTTAACTTAATTGAGCTGATCTTCTGTGGCAGCGCGGGTGGGTGAGCGCTGGATGCAGCCAGGGAACTCTTTCTCCTCCCCCCATCCCTGCCTTCCCCCGGGAACACACTTTCTTTAAAAACAGCTGCTGTGCTTACCGTGCCTGGGCTGGGCAGCATTGGGGGGTGAGGGGACAGGCAGAGCAGAGAGGCTCCCCAAAGGCAGAAGGTCCTGTAGCCAGACACTCATCTCCTCCCCCCGCCTTCCCTCGGGAAATCAGAACAAGAAACAGTATTTTGGTAGATCAGGTTGCTGGTAAGGTACTGAGTACCAAGTAATACCTGATGTTGTCTCAAGTAACACAATTGAGAGGGTTTACCCATTTTACAGATACTTGTTTCACCTCTGTGAGGCCATATCAGGGTGAGGTTTTGAACTCCCAGCCCTGGAGGATTGGGAAGCACAGCCTTAAGGGCTGGTGCTATCTTTGTTGCTAGCAGTGGTTTAGTCCACTTTCCCTGTGTCCTCCCCTGTGGTTCTGCCCCCTGTGTGGCCACACCCATCCCCAGCTGTGCCCTGTTTCCTTAGTTCTGCCTCCCAGCTTCCTGATTGGCCACAAGGAGCATTTATGCCATGGAGTGACCATGGGACACTGTGGGAGCAGCTGCTCTTACCTCTTGTGTGCAAGTCCCTGTGTGATGTCTTGTGCATCCCTACCTTTTCCTGCTTCTGTCAGTGAGACTCCCTTTCCCAGTGTGTTTGTGAGTTCCTGTGTATATGTGTGAGCCTTGGATCTGCACCTTTTTCCTTTTGTGTTGCCTGTTCGGATGTCTGGTTAGTCTTGCCCTCCCTGTTGTGCTCTGTGTTCTCCCCATTGCTTGTACTCCCCTGTAGCTCTGTTCTCTGTGCTTTCCCCCATTACTCTGTTCCCTGCGGCTCTGTGCTTTCCCCCATTACTCTGTTCCCTGCGGCTCTGTGTCCACCCCACCCCCCGTAGCTATGTTCCCTGCGGCTCTGTGTCCCCTCCCCCCTGCATTGCTCTGGTCCCTGTTGCTTTGTGCTTCCCTGGAGCTCTGGTCCCTGTTGCTCTGTGCTTCTGCCCCCATTGCTCAGTTCCCTGTTGCTCTGTGCTTCCCTGGAGCTCTGTGCCCCACTGCCCTGTGCTCCCCTCTAGCCCTGCCCTGTTTGCCTTCCCCGTGGCCTTGTGTTTCCCATAGCCAGTATTCCTCTTAGTTTTGTTGGGTCTACCTTAGCTGTGTCGTGCCTTGCCTCACCTCTTTATAGTGGGTGTTCCCTCCTTTCTTTGATTTCCCCTTGTGCTGTCTTTAACTTGTTTCTCCCTGGCCTGTACCCTCTCTGAACTTGGAATCTCTCTGTCTCTTCCCCTTTGGGACCCTTTTCTCTTTCCCTTCTGTAACCTCAATGATGAGCCGTGCACTCTGAGGTCGGGTTCCCTGGCTGGTAAGACGAGAGATGTCTCGAAACACCCAAGAGACTGGATGAGAGGTTTTTCCTTCCTAATAGCTCTCCTATCTGGGTTCCCTGGGCCCTTCCTACGGTTCCCCCCTTCCAGGTATAGGTTCCCCCATTCCCTTTCTTCTGCTAGTGTAGGTTCCTTCTCCCCTGACAGGCAAAGACCTTTGACATATTTTCCAGTCTCAGGGTCAAGGTAGGTGTGCCCTAGGGGTGTGCAGAAGGGACCAGTTTTGTTTTCATTTTTGGATTTGTTCAAAATTTCATCATGTATTTGTTTTAATTTGTAATTGAACTTTGTTTTAGTTATAAAGTTAGTCTCCCATTATCTTCAATGGGCATCACTTTGCAGGACTTACATTTGTTTAAACAGCATTTTACTTTGGCTCTCTGACATGTTCCAATCCCTAAACAGGCAGAGAGTGCCCCAGGGTGGCAGAATATGACAGACAGACAGACAGCAGGCACGCTTAGGAGCAGCAGACACTGGTATTGGCACCCCAAGTCTGAGAAGGCTTAAACTTGTAGTGAGTGCCCCAGGGTGGTAGACAGTGGATGTTTTCACACAAGAAACTCTGCTACCCATCCACCACCCACTCCACTATTCATGTTGCAGGGCTGCAGTGTTACCCTATAGGTGTCCTGTAACATGTATAGTGGGTGGGAGGTGGATGGGGAGTGTCTTGTGTGAAAATGCCCTATGAGAGAGTGTCTAGTAGGCCAGCAGGAGGGCACTGCAGCAGCAGGAAAAAGGAAACACACAGATAAAGGGAGTAAGTTAGTGGGATCAGAATCAGGGTATGGCAGCATAAGAACGAACATTAAGGGGAATCTTTCAGGTATTCTGCTCTGCTCACAGAACTAACGGCAGAGAAAAGCTGGTAGGCACACCCAGGGGGTTATTAAGGCTCCCTAATGCCATCTTCCCAGCCCCCCTGATTGGCATTGAAATGTAGGAGTGTGCAGAACTTTCATTTAAAAAGAATAAATACATTAATCAACTTTTTTTTACCCTGCCCATCCCTCAGAGGCTTAGGGCAGCTTGCAGAAATGTATAAGCAACAGAGACTAAGTACTGTGATCTTTTTTTATCTGACCAACTCCAGTTGGTGGATGTATGAGCGATTTTGGACCTAGCCTATTAATAGTAAATAACTAAAAGTTAATCATTAGTCATTTGTTTATCCTATAACTGTCCACAGTTACAGGTCAAATTTAGTTATTTACTGTCAATAGCTACTACATTGTTGTATTTCCTCTTTTGTATTGCCATCTCTACCACACCTCATTCTCCTCTTCCTTTCCCCACCCTCTGAGTTCTATGGGCACATCTCCTCTGTTTTGGCTTTGTGTTTTAACTTTGTAACCCCAGACCTGCCTGACAAAGGACCCTCTGAAGTCCAAAAGCTTGCCTACTTCCCCCGACTGGAGTTGATCCATAAAAGAGATCACTTTACTACTTCGTCTCTATTGCTTCTATTTGGGACCAACACAGCAAACCCTACTTTTTCTACATAGAAATGAACAAAACATATTTATTTATTTATATTTGTATCCTGCCGTTCCACAAAGGCTCAGTGTTATATAAACATATATATAATACAAGCATATATAAAACACATAAAAGAAACCCTAAACCCCACCCTTTCATCACAAAACCTACTTCCAGCAGAGCCCTAGCCAGACTCCCGGGAGCTGCTGTAATTACAACTAACATATCAGTCATTTCCTACTGCATCCCAATTCTGCAAATGGGCTAAGTCTCTAGCAGACATACACCTCCAGTCTGTTCCTCATGCTTCTAAGCTTTCCTCCGTCTTCCTTCAGTATACCTCATGCTCCTATCACCCATCATCATCTGATCAAAAGCAGAATACAGCTCCTTTAGAAATTTCCTCCGATTCTCAATTTTTCTCCCTTTAACTCCTTCTGCTGTCTGTGCCCCCCCAATCTTCTCTTGCCACTCTCCTTCCATTTTCATGTACCTGTATTTAGTTCTTCATGCTAGATAGCACTTCCACCTGCCTGAATAAATTTAATTATAAGCGCGAGATGGAGGAGGAGATTGCAGGATCTTCAGAGCCTCCAGTGAGGGAGAGATCTTCCACACCGCAACTGATCTTACAGCCAAAAAATGCTGTAATAGCTGGATCCAAACAGCACCATGGAGCTCATGGCTACCCTTGAATTTCCCTTGTAGACCATGACTCAGAACATATGTGGCAAAACTACAGCAGAGGCCCACTCTTACGAACTCATTTTTTATGGACAACCTAATTTATGGGCCATTTTATCTGACAGGCTCTCACGGAGTGGCTGCATTGGTCTTGCCATGTTCTGGTGAGATTGCTTCAGTGTCCGATGGCACATGGTGATGGAAGGTTAACTAGACAAGCGTCCACAGAAGAGCTGAAATGAATACCCGCAAAAATGATTATACCTTTGTCAGTATTATGGTACTCACCCCTGACTGGTAACGTAGGATGCGGCTACACGAGCACAGAAAACCTGATCCCTGCAGGAATCCATGGTGGATAATCACCAGCACTGCACTGCGAGAGGCCGGCCTCACAGTGTAAGATCAAGCCTGCTCTCCGCTTCACTGTTGGTGGGGCTGAGGAGGCCGCATGCTCCTCCCCTTCTGCCTGATAGCTGATGGGGAAGTGGAGCCTTGGAAGAGGGCGTAGTGCAGTCTCCTCTCTCCACCCGATCCACCTGACAAACAGCTGATGGGGGTGAGGAAGAGCCAACAGGAGATTTGCGCCCCTCTCCCTACCCTGACAAACATCTGATTGGGGGAGGTGGACCCTATGGCCTTCCCTCCCCTTATCAGCTGTTTGTTGAGGTGAGGAGAGGGATGCCCATGCTTCCCTGTCCTCCCTCTCCTCCCAATCAACCCAATTGGTCTGAGAACCCACCCCTAGCTGCGTCATGGCTGTGCGCTACAGGCAGCACCACCAGTCGCTCACAGCCTCACCAAAGAGGTTGCGCATGACAGACAGAAGGAGCCTGACCACAAGGCTTGGCAGCCTTACCCCTTATGAGGTAAGGTTGCTCTGTGATGCATCCTTGGGATTTTTCCAAGGGCGGATTGTGTAGCAGGCAGCTGTTTGCTCCATCTCAGGGCAGGGAAAACATCTGGCTGCCATCAGCCGCACGAACCACTGCATTGCATGGCTTGATTGTCCAGGGAGGGGTGAGGCTACCCAAGGCATGATAGCCTCTTCTTCCTGTCTCATGTAGCTTCACCCATTGGGTACGAATCGATACCCACTTAGAACCCGCTGCCCTAACCAAATTACTGATTTACCATTTTTGTCCAGATTTTTTATAGTTGAAACAAAAAAAATCTCTTTAGCTGCCATTTGTGTGAGGAGAATATCTACCTGCATTTTTGACATTTTCCTGAATTTTATTCTATTTTCTTCTGTATTTTTCTGGTATTTCCCAGTAATTTTTCCTTCATTTGTGGGGGTGGATGGGATCATTCTTGAATGTTTCCATTCATTCTTGACTGGGAGAACTCAGCAGGTTGTACTTGGTGACTGTTTTTCATCATACTGAAATCTCTCGTGTGGGGTCCCACAGGGTTCTGTCTTGTCCCCTCTCCTGTTCAATGTGTATATGTAGTCACTAGGTGGGGTGATCAGTGGGTACGGGGTGAGGTGTCATCAGTATGTGGATGACACCCAACTGTACCTCTCATTTTCAGCTGACACAGGCCCAGCTGTCTCTGTGCTTATCCGGTGTTTGGCAGCTGTAGGGGACCGGATGAGGGCTAATCGACTGTGAATGAATCCTGACATGATGGAAGCGATGTTAGTGGGCAAGTCAGTGGATGTGATGGCTCCCTTGATTGATGGGATCTGTCCTCCACTGATTTCCCAGGTGTGGAGCCTGGGGATGCTCCTTGATGCGCAGTTCTGCCTGGATCTCCAGGAAGAGGTTGTGACGAGGAATGCCTTCCACCAGTTACATCTGGTGCGGAGGCTTCGGCTGCTAATTTCAGCTCCGGACCTAGCCAAGATCATCTATGCTTTTATTAACTCTTGGTTAGACTACTGTAATGTGCTCTATGTGGGGCTACCTATGGTGACGGCTTGGAAGCTGCAGTTGGTGCAGAATGCGGAGGCTGGGCTCTTGGTGGGGCTGGGTCGCCGGGAGCACATTACACCAGTGCTCTGATCTCTGCAGTGGCTGCCAATAGTCTTCTGGGCTCGATTCAAAGTTTGGGTTCTGACCTATAAAGCCTTACACAGCCTGGGCCCTGCCTACTTGAGAGATCACCTCACTTTCCGGGGGCAACGCAGGACAGGGCATTCTCGGTGGCCGTGCCTCTAGAATTCCCTCCCGGTACCCAGAAATGCAGAAAATCAGTCATTTCTGGTACTGGTTTTTTGATTTTCCAGTTATGGATTAGTAAATCAGCATAGAAACTGAAACACTGGGACAGAAAACAAAAAAATTGGTATCAGAAGTTGATATTACAGGACCGGAAGTCAATATTCTGGGATGTTGGGTTCCCTAATCAGGCACTAATTGGGTACAGATGGTACTCAAAATTTGGGGGTTGATTCGAGGAATGGAAATTTTAGCGATATACCCATTTTTCAGGTACTCCTTTCAGTTCTATCCCACATTTTACTTACACCCTGGCCCCCACAAATTCTAAGACCAGCTCTGACTATATGAGAAGAATTGGTGCATCAGCTAGAGGAACCTGGGAGATGCAGTGTCTGTGAGTGTACGCAATGCAGGGAGGCTGATTTAGCTGAAAAGAAACAGAAAATTTCCTGGCTGTGGAACAGGAAGGGAGAGAAGTTGTGAATTCTTCATCTTCAGAGGCTTTTATGAAGAGGACAGACAGCCATATGTTTGGGATAGCTTAGGTGTGGCCAGTTGGGCACCATGCAGTGGACCTGACTTTATGACCTTCAGGGACCCTGTCAATTCTATGATTCTATGAATGGTGGTAAGGCCAAAGGATGCTTACAACTCTGAGGGCAGGCAAGGGGGTCAAAGGTGAGGGTAAGACCAAAAAGTGATGGACATTAATGGATAGTGCATTGGATTGGCCTCTTTGGGGAGGTCTCTGGTTCTATCAACCTCTTGCAGGTATTAGTTGGGTCTAGTGAGTAGAGCAGGGAGCTGGAAGCCAGGATGCTTGGATTCTAGTCTCAGCTTTTGGAAGGTAGTGGGGATTAGTGAGGGTGGGGGCCAGGACTTCTGGTAGTTTTGGTAGAGGAATGGGGAGCCAGGACTACTGGGTTCTAGTCTCACTTGACTCACCACATCACAGGAATGAGTGAGTGGAGTTGCTGTCATCAGTTGAACAAAACATTGAAGACACTTTCTAAAATTAACAGCTTGTCCTTGTTAAAGGCACCAAAAATAAAATTTGCTAAGGGGCACATGCTTATTATTTTGTTATTTTGTGATGTGTGCCATGGTACCTGTGTTCCTGGCGATTCTCCAAATGCTCAATAGGGATGGGTGAACAGAATGTGGTTCAGATGTTCGGTCGTTCGGTTCAAAACCCGAATTCGGGTTCGATGGTTCGGTTCAGCCGAGTTTGGGTTTGCCAAACTTGGCCGAACAGTCAAAAATAGCACTATCGAAACTGAAAGCAAAATGAAACCAAAACAGAAACTTAACCAAAACAGAAACAACCATTTTTTTTGGCCCTGAAAAGACATTTTTCCTGCCCCCGAACTCATCCGAACACAACCGAACTGTTTGGTCATTCGAGAGTTCGGTTCGGACGTTCGGTTTGGACGTCAGAACAGACTGAGTTCGGTCGGAACTCTGAACATCCGAACCGCGTTCGCCCATCCCTAATGCTCAACAGTTTGACTTCTCCTTAGACAATTTTAAGATGGATGCTGTATTATACCGGATTCCTCTTGAAGGCAGGGCAAGAAGGCAGCCTGATTTGATAGTGCCCACTGTGGTAAAATAGCGAGGGACAGCTTTTGGTAGAATGATAGGGCTGTTCCCATGCTGCAATCAGAGACATGAATTATGGATCCAGGATGGAAGTGGGAGTGGGGTTGTTGATTGCTTCACAAAGCTGCTAGAAGCAAAATGATTGCCGTGAGGGAAGCCCTGGGTGTTCATTTTACTCCAGCAAGCAGAGAGCTCAGTACAAATCCTGACTGAAGCCCGTTCTCCCCCCTCAAATTCTCCCTTGCTGCTACGTAACTAAATTGCCTCTTTTGCCATGCTATAAAAGTCATTGCTAATGATACGCGGGGTGGTGGTGGGTGGTATGGTTTGTATAGGGTAATTGCTAAGTATTGACACATCTCTCTAGTCTCCTACTCTTGGTACTGGAGTTTTTCTAGAGTTCAAGGCGGCTTGTTAGATGAGAAATTTGAGCTCCAGCGGTTATGCCAGGATAGGACTGCTGTGAAGAGAACCCTTCAGTCTCTTCATTTCCATTTTAGAAAGAAGAATCACATTTTGGTTTGTCCGAGGAGGGCTGGAGGGCATGTGGGAGCAGAAGGCAGAGAGCTCTGAGTTCTGGTAGGGGTGTGTGCAGAAGGCAACCCAACTGGTTTTGTTTAAGTTTTCTTTTTTGTCTATAAATAAACCCCCCTTCATTTTGGGTTTTTTCATAAATGACTCTACCATCCCCCCTTGCATTAATTTTGTTAAAAATTATTTTTGAAAACAATCACTGCACAAATGCGTAAAGTGGCCACCGGACCCTTCTGCCCATGTGCCTCCCTTTTCCAAAACGATGCCGATGCTGCCGGCGCCATTTTGGGCAAGGGAACGCATGCGTCGCTCAGCCCCTAGTGGCCATCTTGCCCCTGTGCGGACCAGCTGCCCTTTTCCAATGGACATACCATCCCGTAAGTGCCTGCTGCAAGTTTTCTTCAGATGTAATGGAAGTTTGACAATGCCGGAGACAGGAGAGACCATGAGTAAGATCTGGTCTAGACGTTCCTCTGCATAATTTTATCACAAAGCCTAGTAATGTTAAAAGGATCCACGTCTCTGATCCTAAAAGAGCTTGGCTTACCAGCTAGACTTCAACATTCCTTACATTTTTTATTTCCTCCCTGTGCTAAAATGTTGCTCCCTGTCCTTTTCTCTTGGCCTCTGCCCCTGCCATCTCACGCATCATAACATTGGCTGCTCTCAAAAGAAAAACCTTTCAGGCGTGAATAGCTGAGAGAGTCTTCCCCCCCCCCCCACCATTTACACAAGTGATATGCCCTTTGAATGGCCATCCAACAGCCCAGCTCTCCACCCCCACTACCCCACCCCAGGCAACTTTGACGCAATGTAAATTCTCCTGCCTGCCTTTAACAATCAATTTATTAAAACGCTGTGTAGAAATTATGGGCTCCTCCAAAGCCAGCGTGACCCACAATGCATCAAGCTTTGGCAAGGGGCCAATCCACCACTTAACATGACGATCCTGGGTGGGGGGGGAAGTGACTAAATAACTCCCCCCCCCCCCCAGTCCAGGCTGCGTGGGTGGAAGGGGGGGGACCCCCCACCCACCCTGCCCAGCCTGGATTTATTTTTTAAAAATGTTTTCCCCAAACTCCCTGCTAGTGTGGGCTCCGGGCCACCGCCAGCGACCCAGAGCCCGCACCAGCAGGTAGGTGTACTGGTACTAGGGTGATCCCTGGGGTGGGGGGTGGTTTAACACACACCCCACCCCAGGGATCACCCTATCTCCCCACCCAGGGATCGCCTACCTTTGGCGCTCCGGGCAGCAGTGGCGGAGGCGGTGGCGGTCCGGAGGCTTCAGCGCTGGCTGTGGCTGCTGGATTCAGCGCTTTCTAGGCCTTCCGGGAAAACCCGGAAGTTCCCCGGAAGGCCTAGAAAGCACTGAAGCCGGCAGCCACAGCCAGCGCTGAAGCCACCCGGAGTGCCGCCGCCCGGAGCGCCAAAGGTAGGCGATCCCTGGGTGGGGAGGTAGGGTAATCCATGGGGTGGGGTGTGTGTTAAACCACCCCCCACCCCAGAGATCACCCTAGTACCTGCTGGTGCGGGCTCCGAGTCGCCGGCGGCGACCTGGAGACCACACTAGTAGGGACTTAGGTTAAATATTTTTTAAAAAAACAAAAACCAGGGTGGGTGGGGGGTGCCCCCTTCCACCCGCACAGCATGGGAGGGGGAGGTGGGAGGTATTTATTTATTTTCCATTGATTTCAATGGGGATAGTTCCCCATTGAAATCAATGCAATAAATCTGGCACCGGTAATCCAGTTTTAATCCGGTAACCTAGTATTTTGCATACCGGTAACCGGTAAAACCGGTAACCGGTATTTTGCCTGATGTCCCACCCCTAGCCAGCACTAGAGCTGAGGCAAGAATGACTGTTCCCGTACAGTTAGGAAATATCTATCTTTTGTGAGCGGTTGCTACTGTTCATCAGTATTTCCTCACTACCTATTGAAGTCGCACTTCCATTGTTGTTGAGATTGGCACCTGTGATTGTCCGGCTTTTTTCAGTGTTCTTTGGTACATTTTGGTATTTTCTGGTAATTTTTGGTAATTTTTGCCAGTTAGTTTGTGGTGTTTTTCTCAGGCTGCTTTTACATGAGCAGTGGAATGCAGCGCATTCTGCGCTTCCTGAAAAGCCCCGGGAGGTGCCTTTAGATGCACCGGATGTAGCCGGCTGCCATAGGAATCACGCCTCATGCAGTCTTTTTGAAGCCACATTTGGGAAACCCCGATATCGAGGCTTCCCAAATGCGACTTCAAAAAGACCACACCAGCCACTGTTCCTATGGTGACCGGTTACTTCCGGTGCATCTAAACGCACTCCCATGGGGCTTTGCAGGAAGCGCGTTCTTCAACATGCTGCATCTGGCCGCTTGAGTCAAAGCGGCCTCAGTTTCCAGCATTTTACGAGAGTTTTGCATCAGAATGCAGAAGGCCAGGGCTAACCCTTGAAATACACCAATCAAAACACAGTTTATGAGGAGGAGTCAAAACTAGCACCAATAAGGAAAATTATGTGAGTTACGCAGTGAACTCACAATCATACAAAAGCAAACCTACACAGCACGTAAGGGACATTACATGGTGTGGGGCTGCTCTGACCTAGGAAGAATTACCAGAATTACTGAATAATAGCAATTACGGAAAGGGAACTAGAGCAAAAGCCAGTAAGTTTCCTCATCGCATGTGCACAGGTGAATGGTCTGTTTCTGATGGAAATAGCTTTTCCTGTAATTTCTTGATTCAGCATTAGCCAGTAGTGGTGTGCATTCATTTCAGGGAGGGTTTTGGTTACTAAAATGAACGAAGCCCCATTCATTTTAGTAACTAAAATTCTGAAAACGAATGAATAAGCAAATGACATATGTTTGCTTTCATATAGTTTTGTTTTAAAAATAATAAAAACAAATTAAAAAATCATGGCTCATGCACAAAATGGCCACTGTGGCCGTTCTACACGTACATGCCCTTTTTGAAAATGGCGGCGGCAGCATCACTGTCATTTTGGTAAAGGGCAGTCTGTCTGCGTATGCACAAAATGTCCGTAGCTCGTGGGCACATGGCTGCAGCGCATGCGCGAAAGGACTGCCCTTCTCGAAAACGGAGGAGACACTGCCGCCACCATTTTCAAAAAGGGTTCAGATTTCTTTCTTTATTTTTAAAAAAATTTCTATTATTTTAAAAACACGACAAAAATGAAAGGGGTTTTAACAAAAAGCCAAAAATTGATTGGTGGTTTATTTAACCCAGAAATTGAAAAGGGAATGTGGTAAGTGTTGCACAACCCTACTAACCAGCACTAGATGCTCAATAGGAAGTGAACAAAAAAACAGATCCTGATGGATTGACCTCTTCCCTGTCATTCACTTCTAACTTTTCATAGTCAGAGATTTCTTCCTCTGATCATAGATAAACCCAATGGTCCAATGTTATCTCCAAGGAAGTGTTCTAATGAACATTCAAATTACTCCTGGGAACTTTACTGTGTGCAGAAAAGTATCCCAGTATATCTTATTCCAGGAGTGTTCCCATACAGTTTTGCATTCCAGGGTAGATCTATCCCTGGAATGCAGGAAGTAGGAGTTACTACCCCGATGCAACTGGAATAGTTTGTTCCTGTTTAATCCGGCCAAGACCTGGGAATTACCCTGGGGTAACATGCAAATTGCTGACACAGGTGCATGCTGGTCCCTGTGATTACTGAGTGTTATATTGTCTTTATCTAATTTAAGGGTGGTTCGAATTGGCCCCTTTTCACGAAATCAGAAGAATGGTGATCAGAATTCCAATCAGAATTCCAATCGATCGGAATTTTCAATCGGAATTCTGATTGAACAATTTACACATGCGTACAACAGTGGTGACCATGCTGTGTATGTGTGAACTAGATGCCTGTATTTTTGATTTTCTGTACAGCAGTCACTATTTTGCACATGTTCAGTACGGCTGTGACTGTTTTGCACACGAGCAAATGGGACAATTCTATTGTATTCAATTCAACAGATACAGTTCAACTGCAGACTGAATTGTACAATTCA
Organism: Sphenodon punctatus; assembly: GCA_003113815.1. Lineage (NCBI taxonomy): Eukaryota > Metazoa > Chordata > Lepidosauria > Sphenodontia > Sphenodontidae > Sphenodon > Sphenodon punctatus. Next base: position 3,159,949 of record QEPC01009472.1, on the reverse strand, counting down.
ATTGTATCTATTGATACAATTTCTATCAATTCCAATGAAAAAGAATCACAACATTTCATTTGTTCCGTGTTTTGCTTGAATGGATCAAACCACCCAGTTCCATCAGCAATGGAATCTGGTTGAAAAAAAATGTCACCCCTAATCTATTTGAGGGTTTGGGGTTTTACATTGGGATTTAAGAAGCAGATTGAGCAGTCTGTCATTTGCTGGGGGATCAGAGTGGATGATCTGGGATGGGCCATGACTATCTGGGGTGGGCTGGGGCACAGGTGGTAGAGTTCATGCTTTGCATATATAAGGCCCCAAATTCAATCCCCGGCATCTCTGATTCAGGATCTCTGGTAGCGTGCCTGAGCGAGGTCTCTGACAGGGATCCTGGAGAGCCAGATTTGAAACCCTGCTGCTGTGTCAGGTTGTGGCAATACTTCTAAGAGGGACCATTGATCTGACTCAGTTAGGCAGCTCCTTATATCTGCTTGCCCCGTCTGACTTTGGAGCCTCTTCAATCTCTATGCAATAAGAAACATCAAACAATATGTACATAGAGTTAGACTATCAAAATTTGCTCATCTTTTAAAACCAATAGAACAGTTGACTTATGTTAATAGCATCCAGTTCAATCTCTAACTAGATACATGCACATGTGCCTGTAAGTGCTAAATGATCAGGTAATAAATGTCATAGAGAAAAATGTCACTGTCTTCAAACAATACCAGAGCCACACTGGAAATTGCACATCCATGTTTCCAAATGCTTCTTTTAGGGATGTGCGAACACGGTTTGGAAGTTCGGAGTTCGGACCGCACTCGGTCTGTTCGGACGACTGAACCCGAACCTGAAACTGAACTAACCTAACCGAACTAGATTCCGAACGTCGAAATGACCGAACCGTTCGGTCAGTTCAGATCGCGTTCGGGTGAGTTCGGGTGGCAAAAACATGTCATTGGAAGGCAAAACATGACAGGGAGGGGGAGTCAGCTGAGGAGCAGACTTTCACGCACCAGGGGTGGAGAGGCTTGGAGTAGCAGCCAGCCTGCCCAATCACCATCCTTTTCCGCCTCAGACCCCTGGCAGTGGCTTCGCAGTCTGCGATTGGCCACGGGCTAGGCTGCATGGAACAAATGGGGCTTGCGGTGAGGCGAGTGCAGCAAGAAACAAAACCTCCCCCTTCCCAACACCTTCTGAGCTAGTCGCTGTTCCTGGACAGCAGGCGTTTCAGAAGGTTCCCTCTCCCAGCAGTTTTGTTCTCCTCAATATAAAATATTTGTGCATTCTTTTGATGGGAGAAATGGAGAGGGGAGGTAGGAGAGGACAAGGCCGGTCTGCTGCCCGCAAGCCAGGCAATGAGACACGTGGCAGGGCTGGCAGGGGCCGTGCCAGCAGAGTGTCAGCAGGCAGAAGCAGATGCCCATCACCACGCCCCAAGCTGTGCAGGCCTGACTGTAGGTCTTCCTCTCCCAGCACTAGTGGCACTAGTGCTCCCAGTGGCACTAGGGGCAAGGGGGTTAGGCGTTGTCTCCTGGCAGCATTCTCCACTGCCACGCAGGGCACTGTAATGTCTGCACTGCAGGCGGCTGAGGCTGTCTCATCTGCGGCTGCAGGTGCAGGTGACTCACTGCCTGAAGCTCCTCAGGGGTCACCATCATCCCCCGACTCCCCCATAATTATAGAGTCAATCTCCCAAAGCAGTCCAGGGCTGATGGATCTCACCCCGGCTGCTAGAGGCAGGGGCCAATCCCCGGACAATGGAAGAAGGGAGCGTAGTAGCAGCAGCAGCAATAGCAGCTCTAGGGGGCAGGGGGAGAGTGCTGCTCAGAGTAGGAGCAGCATGGGGAGTCGAGCAGCCTCCGTCACTCTGTTTGGGGATGGGGAGAGCGATGCAGAGATTTCTGTGGAGGAGGTCTCTGTATCTGGTGCTCATGAGGTGATGGCTGTCCCTCAATGAGCTGTCGCCAGTGCCACCATGTCCTGCCCCTCCCAGGAGTGCGTCACCCGGTGTGGGCCAGAAGGCAGGAGGGGCTAAAAAATCATGGGTCTGGGAGCATTTTAAGGTGCAGGCAGATGAGCCGTGGGAGGTGCAGTGCACTTTGTGCAATAAGGTGGTGAAGCGTGGGCAGGTGCTCACCAAGCTGGGGACAACCGCCATGTCAAGGCAGCTGAAATCGTGCCACAGTGTGGCACTGCTACGCGGGGAGGCAGGGTCAGTGGAGCGTAGTGGGTTCCCGACCCAAGCGGCCAGTCATCCGCCTCCTTCATTGGGCAACCGTCCTGCTCCAGAGGCTGCGTCGAGCAGCAGGAGCAGTATCGCTGCTAGGGGGGAGCAGCAGGAGCAGCAGCCTCGCCAGCAGAGTCAGCCCACAATGGAAGAGCTGGGATGGGGGCAGCTGCCAAGGCCATCAGCAGCTGGAGGGCGGCGTGGCTTTCAAGAGAAAGCCATGCGCCTGTTGGGTGAGATGATCGCTGTGGATGGCCAGCCCTTATCCATTGTCAGGGGCACCGGGTTTAAGCAGCTGATGGCCCCACAGTTTAAGCTTCCGTCCCACACCACCTTGAGTCGTACGGTGGTGCCAGCCCTATACGGGGCTTTGAAGGAGTGGGTGAAGGAGCAGCTGGCAGGGGCTGGGGGTGCCACTGTCCATTTCACCACTGACCTGTGGTCCAGTCAGAATGCCCAGCATGTGTACCTGGCGGTGACGGTGCACTGGGGGCAGGACCCAGAGTTGGCATTTGACAGTGGCATAAGGGGTCCTGAAGCAGGGTATAGGTGGGCCCTGCTTCAGGTGGAAGTCATGGAGTGCCCCCACACTGCCAGGAACATAGAGGCAGCCCTGAATGCTATGGTGGAGGAGTGGGTCGCGCCAGGTGCACCGTTCACCCCGGGGTGTGTGGTGACCGATAATGCAGCCAATATACTCAAGGCAGTCAGCGATGGGGGCTTCACGAGCATCCCTTGTGCCGCACACACCCTCCATCCGGTGGTCAAGGATGCTCTGGGCTTGGGGAATAAGGGGATTGGGGAAGGCACCCTTAGATCCCTGATCCAGCGGGGGAGGGAACTAGCTGGGTTCTTTAATCATAGCGTGAAGGGCAGCGAACTCCTCAGGGCCAAGCAGGCAGAGCAAGGTCGCCCAGTGCACCAGCTGGTGCAGGATGTCTCCACCAGGTGGAATTCTACCTTCCTGATGCTTGAGCGGCTTGTGGAGCAGAAAGCCGTCTTGCATTAGGTGAAATTGGACACAGACAGTGGGGCTCCTCCAGGCTTCAATGGGGCAGAATGGGAGATCCTCTCCCAGATGGTCTTCGTTCTGTGACCGTTCCTGGAAGTGACAGAGACCATCAGCTCCTCCACAGCCACAATCAGCCAGGTGACCCCTCTGGTCCAGAGTCTCCACCAGAGTCTTGAGGAGATTCTGCAGGGGCAGGATTACAGCCCTCGGGGCAAGAAGCTGGGGGCTGAGGAGGTTGGGCTGGTGCAGAAGCTCAAGACAGGCCTGAAGGCGAGGTTTGACGAGCTCCTGCAGTGGGGAGAATATGTTTTGGGAACAATGCTGGACCCCAGGGTCAAGGGCAGCGTGGCACGCAAGTCATTCCTCTATGGCCTCTGGAAGGATGGTCTTGTGTGGAGGGTCCGGAGGCAGAGCAGACTCTTGAGAGTGCGCGGCAGCAGCAGACATCCCTTGGGATGGTGGGAGTGGGAGCAGCTGCCCCTTTCAGTCAGCGGGGTCTATCCCTGCCTCCAGGCCTAGAGGTAGAAGCAGCAGCAGCAGGATCATCAGCAGCATCCCTACTGCCAGCAGCTCCTCCTCTGCGCAGCCCACTCTGTGGGACATGGGGCCCAGCACAAAAGGGAAGACAGCATGGCTGAGGGCAGGGGTGGTGGTGCCCAGGGACAGCTACTAGAGGGAGTACGATGGTGCCTTAGCAGCCGTGGAGACCTACCTGGAAGAGGAGCCATGCATTGAGCCCAGCAGCGATCCCTTGGCCTACTGGGGTGGCAAGACTGATGTGTGGCCGGCCCTGTCGAAAGTGGCCAAGGGTATACTGTCCTGCCCACCAACCAGTGTCCCCAGCGAGTGGGTGTTCTCCATGGCGGGGGACATTTGCTCCCTGCACCACCTGAGACTGGGAGCCAAGTTGGTGGAGCAGTTGTTGTTCCTAAAGGTGAACCTTCTGCTGCTGGGATTCCCTGAGCTGCCTCTGGACAAGGAGTGATGGTGCAGTGGCACACGCCATTCCATGCCAGGGGCAGTTGGGATGGAACTCCTCCTATTCCTCCTCAATCTGGGCTAGGGCTACTGCTCCTATGCTGCTGAGGTGCTGTCCCTCCCTCCCAATGCCTGGCACGCGGCCTGCCTCTCTCTCTTTCTCTTTCTCTTTCTCTTTCTCTCTCTCTCTCTCTCTCTCTCATACTACACAGCCTTGCCTGTCTTATCTGACTGACCTCATGATGCAGGGTGGCATTGGGAAACAAACTGTAAGTATTCCAGCTGGCCTGTGTCTGCATGATCTCGGCCGGCCTATGTGACGCTGACTGGCTCTCGCTCTGTCGCGCTGCACAGTCTTTGCTAGCCTATCTGAGTGCCCTGCTGCCAATGTCCCAGCCTGCCTGCCCTACTGCCTACCATGCCACGCTGCCTGTCTGCTCACCCAGCTTGCCGCCAAGCTCAAAGCATGCCTCAATCCGCCTTCCTGCCTCCCATGCCAAGGTGCCTGTCTGCCCTCAGGTTGCCTAGCTCAAAGCCTGCCCAAACCCTCCTGCCCTACTGGCTCTCATGGCACACTGCCTGCCTGCCCACCCACCCAGGTTGCAAAGCTTGAACCCTGCCTCAGTCTGCCTGACTGCTGCTCATGCCACGCCACCTGACTGCCTGCCCCAGCAACCAATGTCTGCTGCTGCTAGTGCCAATGGCCCCCAGGCCTATATGCTGTCGGTGCAAAGGGTTCTGTACCCTGGCAACCCACTGTCTGCTGGTGCCAATGGCCCCCAGGCCAGGTCTATATGCTGTCTGTGCCAAGGGTTCTGTACCCTGGCAACCAATGTCTGCTGCTGCTGCTGCCAATGCCGCCCATGCTATCTGTGCCATGGGTTCTGGGGCCTGTCATTCCCCTCACATAGGTGATGTCATTCCACTGCACCATCAGGGTTCTGGGGCCAAGTAACAGTCAGAGAGGGCTATGGCCAATATCCAGAAGCTGCCACTCTAGCCCCAAGACCCACCGTCATGGGTCTGGGACCGTCATTCCTTGCACAGGGTGCTGTCATTCCACAACATCAAGAAACAGTCACTCCAGTTCCAGGACCCACAGTCAGTGTTCTGGGGCTACGTTACTGGAAGGGAGGGCTGTGGCCAATGTCTAGAAGCTCCCACTCCAGCCCCAGGATCCAACTTCATGGGTCTGGGGAAATCATTCCTTGCACAGGGCGCCGTCATTCAACCGCATCAAGAAACAGCCACTCCAGCCCCAGGACCCGCCATCAGGGTTCTGGGGACAAGTTACTGGCAGGGAGGGCTATGGCCAATATCCAGAAGCTGCCACTCTAGCCCCAGGACCCACCGTCATAGGTCTGGGGCCATCATTCCTTGCACAGAGGTGATGTCATTCCACCGCATCAAGAAACAGCCACTCCAGCCCCAGGACCCACCGTCAGGGTTCTGGGGCCTATGTTACAGGCAGGGAGGGCTGTCCAATATCTACAAGCTGCCACTTTAGCCCCAGGACCCACCATCAGGATTCTGGGGCCGTCATTCCTTGCACAGAGAGTCATCTTTCAACTGCATTAAGAAGCAGCCACCCCAACCCCAGGGCCCACCATCAGGGTTCTGGGGCCTACGTTATAGGCAGTGAGTGCTGTCCAATATCTAGAAGCTGCCGCTCTAGCCCTAGCCCAGGACTCACCCTCAGGGTTCTTGTGCCCTGTCATTCCACTCACGGGGTGCTGTCATTCCACCTTTTCATTATGCAACCTACTGTTCATGGTAAGAGAGAGAGAGACAGAGAGAGAGAGAGAGAGAGAGGGAGAAATAAGAGAGAGAGAGAGAAAGTCTCCCCACTGCTAGAAGGAGAGACAGACACGATCCCACCCATGCTGTCACCTGCAATATATGGCCAGAGAGAGAGACAGCGAGAGTTGTTCCCAGCTAGAATGAGAGAAATTGGGGTTGGAGGGGGAGAGGTAGGTGTATCCAGCTACCCTGGATGCCACCTGCCAGAACCAGAAAGAACTCCCATCTATGCTCCTGTGCCCAATGCCCATTGCCCACATTCACCAAGCAGCAAACCTCCCATTATGAGATGGAATATAACACAACGTATTATATCTGCCTCCCTGCCTGTCTGTTTGCATTCCTGTACCTGCTGCTACCACCTATCGCATGATTGAATGAAGTGTGCCCAATAGGCCTTAGGCTGTCATTCCACTATGGTTGAATCAGTCATGCCCGCCCGTCCCAGGAACCATCACTCCAGTCACTGGGGACTGCGTTCCATTCCACTGCATCCAGAAACCCGGTGCCCAAACGTCAGCCTGAACCCCACCCCCCAACAGCCTACTCCTCTGCACCCGTGAATGCCCGCTGAATGCCCGCTGAAGCTGCTAGAAATAAAAGCCCCTCTGACCACCAGCGTCCACCGCCTGCTGCCCGCTGCCAAGGAGCCTGTTTCTCTTTCTCTCTGTCACACCCACCCACATAAACACAAGCCCTGCACCTCCTGGGGAGCTGTCTGCAAGTTGAGACCCTGCTGCTGGCACAGCACATCTTTGGGTTAATAACTACGCTACGTGGGGTGGCAGGTGCTGCTGGTAGGGATCGACAAGCTGTATGAGATTCTGCCACCTGCCAGCCGGAACTTCAGCACATAGGAATAAAAGATTGGGCAGGTCAAATGAAGCTCATAACAAGAAATACAACAGCTTTTATTAAAACTATTTAAATAACAACAACAAAACAACAACAACAACATTCTGAAACCAAAAGCAAACATTCAAAGGAAACTTTTAAATTAAACGTTAAACTATGAGTCTCTGGGTCTGTCCCCTGGGACTTGGGGGAAAGGCAACAGCTATTGGGGCGCAGCACAGGGCTGAGGGCCGACCACCCGGGACTCTTCCAGCTCATAGCCATGGGAGACGGCAAACTCCACGGCCCCTTCCATGTCCCGATGCCACCTGGAGAGTGCTTGGTGGTACATTTCCAGGCGTTCCATCTCGGCGGAGACGTACTGGCCATACTCCTCCACCTTCTTCCTCTCCACCTGAAACTGCTCCACCAGGCAGTTCTCCATAGTGGCTGCTGTCACCTGCAGGCTGGCCATGAAGTCCTGGGTGGGCCTCTCCAACTCGGCCCGAAAGGCCTTGGCCTCAGCATTCTCCCGGGGTCTGGGGGTCTCCACATCAGGGCTGGAGGGTGGGGGGAGGACTTACATGGCGTCGGTTTTGGATTGCCTTCCCCCCCTTCTTCTGGTGCTGGGGCTGAGGCTCCATGGCCATGCCAGAGTCCTCTGCCTGCCGCCTCACTCTCAGGCCATGCCGCTTTTCGATGTGGGTGATGATCCCCGATGTGGTCCCCTCCCTTTGAAGCCGGAATCTTTTCTTGCAGAACTAAAAAGAGCATAAAAAGATAGGAACATAAGAAGTGCCGTACTGTGTCAGACCAATGGTCTGTCAAGCCCTGCCTGCATTCTGTCTCCACAAGTGGGTGGACTGGGTGGCCAATCTCTCTCTGCAGGGGACTTCCATTCCTAACAGGTCATAGGGCAATTCATTCCCTATTGTTCCAGTCCCCGTGCCTTACCTTGCATGTGGCGACTCTGTC
>QEPC01009472.1:3120185-3151790 GCA_003113815.1 Sphenodon punctatus | reverse complement strand
ACCGCATCAAGAAACAGCCACTCCAGCCCCAGGACCCGCCATCAGGGTTCTGGGGACAAGTTACTGGCAGGGAGGGCTATGGCCAATATCCAGAAGCTGCCACTCTAGCCCCAGGACCCACCGTCATAGGTCTGGGGCCATCATTCCTTGCACAGAGGTGATGTCATTCCACCGCATCAAGAAACAGCCACTCCAGCCCCAGGACCCACCGTCAGGGTTCTGGGGCCTATGTTACAGGCAGGGAGGGCTGTCCAATATCTACAAGCTGCCACTTTAGCCCCAGGACCCACCATCAGGATTCTGGGGCCGTCATTCCTTGCACAGAGAGTCATCTTTCAACTGCATTAAGAAGCAGCCACCCCAACCCCAGGGCCCACCATCAGGGTTCTGGGGCCTACGTTATAGGCAGTGAGTGCTGTCCAATATCTAGAAGCTGCCGCTCTAGCCCTAGCCCAGGACTCACCCTCAGGGTTCTTGTGCCCTGTCATTCCACTCACGGGGTGCTGTCATTCCACCTTTTCATTATGCAACCTACTGTTCATGGTAAGAGAGAGAGAGACAGAGAGAGAGAGAGAGAGAGAGGGAGAAATAAGAGAGAGAGAGAGAAAGTCTCCCCACTGCTAGAAGGAGAGACAGACACGATCCCACCCATGCTGTCACCTGCAATATATGGCCAGAGAGAGAGACAGCGAGAGTTGTTCCCAGCTAGAATGAGAGAAATTGGGGTTGGAGGGGGAGAGGTAGGTGTATCCAGCTACCCTGGATGCCACCTGCCAGAACCAGAAAGAACTCCCATCTATGCTCCTGTGCCCAATGCCCATTGCCCACATTCACCAAGCAGCAAACCTCCCATTATGAGATGGAATATAACACAACGTATTATATCTGCCTCCCTGCCTGTCTGTTTGCATTCCTGTACCTGCTGCTACCACCTATCGCATGATTGAATGAAGTGTGCCCAATAGGCCTTAGGCTGTCATTCCACTATGGTTGAATCAGTCATGCCCGCCCGTCCCAGGAACCATCACTCCAGTCACTGGGGACTGCGTTCCATTCCACTGCATCCAGAAACCCGGTGCCCAAACGTCAGCCTGAACCCCACCCCCCAACAGCCTACTCCTCTGCACCCGTGAATGCCCGCTGAATGCCCGCTGAAGCTGCTAGAAATAAAAGCCCCTCTGACCACCAGCGTCCACCGCCTGCTGCCCGCTGCCAAGGAGCCTGTTTCTCTTTCTCTCTGTCACACCCACCCACATAAACACAAGCCCTGCACCTCCTGGGGAGCTGTCTGCAAGTTGAGACCCTGCTGCTGGCACAGCACATCTTTGGGTTAATAACTACGCTACGTGGGGTGGCAGGTGCTGCTGGTAGGGATCGACAAGCTGTATGAGATTCTGCCACCTGCCAGCCGGAACTTCAGCACATAGGAATAAAAGATTGGGCAGGTCAAATGAAGCTCATAACAAGAAATACAACAGCTTTTATTAAAACTATTTAAATAACAACAACAAAACAACAACAACAACATTCTGAAACCAAAAGCAAACATTCAAAGGAAACTTTTAAATTAAACGTTAAACTATGAGTCTCTGGGTCTGTCCCCTGGGACTTGGGGGAAAGGCAACAGCTATTGGGGCGCAGCACAGGGCTGAGGGCCGACCACCCGGGACTCTTCCAGCTCATAGCCATGGGAGACGGCAAACTCCACGGCCCCTTCCATGTCCCGATGCCACCTGGAGAGTGCTTGGTGGTACATTTCCAGGCGTTCCATCTCGGCGGAGACGTACTGGCCATACTCCTCCACCTTCTTCCTCTCCACCTGAAACTGCTCCACCAGGCAGTTCTCCATAGTGGCTGCTGTCACCTGCAGGCTGGCCATGAAGTCCTGGGTGGGCCTCTCCAACTCGGCCCGAAAGGCCTTGGCCTCAGCATTCTCCCGGGGTCTGGGGGTCTCCACATCAGGGCTGGAGGGTGGGGGGAGGACTTACATGGCGTCGGTTTTGGATTGCCTTCCCCCCCTTCTTCTGGTGCTGGGGCTGAGGCTCCATGGCCATGCCAGAGTCCTCTGCCTGCCGCCTCACTCTCAGGCCATGCCGCTTTTCGATGTGGGTGATGATCCCCGATGTGGTCCCCTCCCTTTGAAGCCGGAATCTTTTCTTGCAGAACTAAAAAGAGCATAAAAAGATAGGAACATAAGAAGTGCCGTACTGTGTCAGACCAATGGTCTGTCAAGCCCTGCCTGCATTCTGTCTCCACAAGTGGGTGGACTGGGTGGCCAATCTCTCTCTGCAGGGGACTTCCGTTTCTAGCAGGTCATAGGGCAATTCATTCCCTGTTGTTCCAGTCCCCATACCTTTACTTACCTTGCATGTGGCGACTCTGTCACCTTTGTCATAAAACCTCTAGACATCCGACCTTGTCCACCGAATGTCTGGGGGTGTCACTGGCGACCTCCACCTAGGAGTCCTCCTTGTCCTGGGACCAGTGCTGGGGCCGGCATCCGATTCATCTCTGAAATGGGAACACATTAAGAACACCAAAGTAACTGCCAGTTGCTCTGTGGGTGGGTGTGGGTGGAGATGGATGTTGGCCGGGAGCAAACACTCACCAACACCCACCGAAAGTGGCATTTACACAGACGCCCCCACCGATTTCCACCCAGGGAAATGCTCCCCACCCACCGGCCAACACCCATCTCCACCCAGAGGAACTGGGTGGAGGCATCATCTGTGCACAGGGCCCGGTGATTGGCTGCAGTGGTGCCCTGCAATATGTATAATAAAATGTAACACCCATTTTATGGGTGTTAGAGCATCTGTGTAAAAAGGGCCTTAGTTACGAAAATGAATGGGGCTCCATTCGTTTTCATAATTAATGAAAACGATATGGATTGGACACCCCTAAAGAAAACCTGGAGTCCTTGGGCTGACTCATCCAGCCTGGCTTCTTTAGTCTCAACAAAACGAAACCCCCGTTCAAACATTACCGTGCTCAGCAAACCCTGCCTGCAACCCTCCCAGTGCTAGCCTTCTCTGGCTATGGTTTCTGTCCTTCTGCAGCCAGGAACGTATTGCCAGGCCTTCCCACAACCTCGGTTTTTTTATTTATAGGCCCTGTGGGTGGGGCCAGAGCACCATCCAGTGCTTCTTAAAGGGCCCACACTCTGACCCATGACAGGGCCATATACTAACTAGCTATGGGACGCATTTGGCTCCCAGGCCTGACGTTCCCCTACCCCTGTTTAAGACCATTGCTACATTATGTCACATTCAGCCCACTGATAGTTTGGCAGAAATTTGAGATGGGAATATTAATGCACTAAAGTAGAAACTTTAGCATTAATACTAATAATACTAAAGTGAGCAACAGATACTAACATTCTGTTTCATATATAAATTTGAAAAAGGCTTCATTGCCATTTGCCATCTGTCGGGCTCGGCTTGCTCTCCACCGCTCTGCATCTTTCCCCACTTGTTCATTGCAGCCCAGTCAGTTTCCCCTGGGCTCTGGCAGCACTGCTGTTCTCCGTTCTGCTCTGTCTATCTCTCAGCTCTGCTCTCCAGCCTGGGTTACTGCCGGCCCTCCTTGGCCCATCTCAGGCCCACCAACTGCCCCGCAGCTCCCTCGTCTCACCCGCACTATGTCCTGAGATCAACTTTGCTTTCTGCTTGTCCCCAGCCACAGGGGAAGAGGGCAGCTGGGGACAAGCAAAAACCAAAATTGATCTCAGGATGCAGCATAGGTGAGATGAGGTGACTGTGGGGTGGGGCAGAGGGGGAAGCAGGCCAAGGGTGTTAGAGAACCAATTGCCATGCAGAAGCAAAGCACCCCCCACCCACTAAAAGTCCCCAGTTCCTGGCATTGTTCCCAAACCCGAAGCCACCCCAACCCCCAATGCCATCCCCCCTTAGCCCTTGTCCCTCACCTAAGCAGAGCCAGTTCCCCTTTGACACCCCAGCATCCCAGCCTAGAGCCACAAGGCACTCTCTTATCCCACATCCACTTCCAAAGCACCCCCCCCCACACACATTAAAAGCCTCCAGCCCCTGGCATTTGCCCCCCCAAGACCAGTCCCACCCACACCACCACCCCCAAACCCATGTCAGACAGGTAAACTACACTTGACTTTAGTAGACACTTAACTCGTTTTAGAAACCTCATGGATCTTTTTTGACTGACTGCAATGGGGAAAATTCTCCCGTTGAGTTCAATGGAAAATGAAACAGAAATGAAACAGAGGTCTACAGAACGTGTCTTTTGAAAGCCCCGTGTCTGCAGCCGCCGCCGCTGAAGAGAATGGGCGGCACGTCACTTCCGGTAGTGCGTGGAGCGTGTAAACACTCCCTGCGTAGCTTTCCTCCTCTTGAATATGGGGTGCCAGAGGCGCTTCTAAGCTCCTCATGTAAAAGTGGCCCTAAAGTCCATCCCTAACAGAAATCAAAACCAAGCTGCCTTGCTGTGCAAACTAAGGGCATTTTTAGATGAGACAGCTAATGCGGATTAGAGAAATCTAATGTGCATTTAAGGTGGAATTTTCAAGATATAAAATCGGTTAACCCCGACATCGGGGTTAAATGAAACCGGTTTCACAAACTCACGGATTAAAATGTGTTTTTAACACTTAAACAGTGAAAGCGGATTTGAATAGCGCTTTAATCTGCATTTCTGCTCGTGAAAACATTAAAAGCGGTTTACTTTAAATGCGGATTCATTCTAAATCCGCGATAACACACACAGGTCTAAACATTAAATCAGGATTAAAATAAGTATGGTTTCAATGCTCAATAAGTATTATTCATCCGCAATATTTGGTGCTCGTCTAAAAACGCCCTAACTACTTTGTGGTGAGAACATTAGAAAGGAGAAGGAAAGTCCCCAGTCTGTGGTTAATGCTACTGAGGGGTGGGAATTCTTCAGTGAGTGATTAGAGTTTGGTGCCTCCTCTAATAGCCTGTGGCATCTCTCCCAGGCTAATTTCAGCAGAAGCAAATTCTCAACATGGCTGTAACTCCGTCTCAAGGAGCAGAGAGCCCAAACCTCCTTCTGAATGCTCTGACATTGCTGGCTCCCCCCCACTCAATGTTAGTATTAGTGTCGCCTTGTCTCTTGAGCTCCCTGAACATCAATATTTAATATCCCCAATGATGCTGAGGTAAGAATTCATTTAATTAGTCCAAATGCCACCAATTGTAGAGCATGTAGGTGGATTTACAGGGCTAAGTGATGCCTTTGGTACGTGCAGAGCTCGTGGGGGCTGTGATGCGACAAGGCTGTGGAGAGCCTGGCTTTGTTGGAGGGAGGAGTGAAGAATCTCAGTGGCGATTCCCAGGAAATTTCCTGGATGTACTAGGGAAGCAATATAGATACATTCATTGTGGACCTGCTGTTCTCAGCTGGTGGGTTGTGGCTAGAGCTCAAACAGGTACCTAATTTGGTACCCGCAGGTAACACTTGTATTTCTGAGTACCATGTTGGACAATCGATGGGCTACCCAATCACCATTCGGATACCTGGATACCCCAAAATTCGGTATTTTCCTGTACCGATTTACCAATTTTCTGGTTACCGATCAAGAAATGGGTAGAGAAATATGAAAACATTGTTACGGAAAACCAAAAAATTGGGACTGTAAGTGAATATTCCGGGACTGGGTGTGGATATTTAGGGAAATTCTGGAACATTCTGGGGCATCGGGGTACCCAAATTGTGGCATAATCAGCTACCAATTCGTAGCTGATATTTTTGAGTCCATTTGGGTACTGGAAATTCGACGGGCGTGCCCGTTTTTTGGGAGTCCTTTTTTCAGCTCTAGTTGTGACCCAGCAATGAGGCATGGGAGGGTTTTAGGTGGATGGACACCCAGGACAGACTTGTGGAGCGGGGGGAGGGACAGCAGTAGTTCTGGTACAGCTGCATCGCATCCCCAACTATGTCCACTCCTGCCACTTGTTCTGGCCACCTGTGCCGTTGAGGTTGGGGGCTGCAGAGTGGGTTAGGGAAAGGAGAGATGTGGCTTCTGTCAGATTCCTTGCCTCTCTGTCTCCTGCCTCCTGCTGCTTCCAACCACCTCACGATGGCTCTCCCACTGCCTCTGCTGTCGACAACAGATTGCCCCTCCCTGCAGTGCTGCCTCTGCTGCTGACCCCCCCCCCCCCACACACACAAACTCAAGAGCTGCCACCTGGGTTGTTTTTTAAAATATTATTATTATTATTATTATTATTTTGATGAGTCTTGTCCCCAGAGAGGTTGTGAACCACCATGGTAGGGGACGCAGTGCGCATGAGGTACCATCTTTCCACTGAGATGTAAAAAAAAAGACCTGCAATGTCTTAGGGCAGTATAGGAAAACTCCCTCCATACGTAGCTCTTGGGATTGTAAAATAATTCGTGCCAGGGCTGTATTGTGTAGGGGTGTGCAGAAGTCACACAATTTGTTTCCATTTTAGTTTTAGTTTTACACTTTGTTTGCGGGGGTTTTTGTAAAGGACTCTAACATTTATTTATTTATTTATTTATTTATTTTCATTTTATTAAAAATATATTTTTTAAAAAATCACACGCACAAAAAAATCACTGCACATGCACAAAATGGCCCCCGGGGCCATTCTCCAGATGGGCGGTTGCTTTCCAAAATGGCGCTGGCAGCGTTAGCACCATTTTGGGAAACGGCTGTGCACGGGCAGAATGACCACGGCAGCCATTTTGCGAATGTACAGCAATTTAAAAAAAAATATTTTTAATAAAATAAAAATGAAAACGAAGGGAATCAGATGAATGCCACTCGCTTATTCATTAGTTTTTGTTAACTTAGTCAAAAAAAAAATGGGACCCCATTCATTTTTGTAATTTATTCAAACAATACAAGTTGCACACCGCTAGGGTTTGATATCAGGTTTGCATGGTGGGGCCAATCCCAAGCCCCTTGGACAAGCGTGCGCAGCACATGCAGGCCTGCAACCCGCATGCAACCCACGCACACCCCTGTTGCGGGGACCGTGGTGTGTGCGCAAACCTCGTGAAAATCACTTGGAACTCACCCAGGCACGCCTAAACCGTGTGCACTTAAGTTCTAGATCCTACACAGTCTGCAGAATAATAGGATCCTGGCCTATAACAGGGGGCTTTATCTGTTACATCCAACCAATTGTAAATTGAATATGTTGGTTGCTAGGAACTTTGAAAGTGCTGAAATGAATATTTGAAGCAACTGGAATAATAGTCAATTTCACATTCAAAATTCACATCCCCTCCATCCATGAGCTTTGTAAATAGAAAAATTTAATCTTAGAGCTGAAAGGTATCCCAGGGGCCATCTATTCCAAACCCCTGCTTCAATGTGATTAGAGCTGAAATGCGTTCTGGGTATAGCTGTCGGATTGCTGGTACCCGAATCGACTCAACGATATCGGTTACCAACAATTATGGTCCAATTCAGGTACTCAAACCCCGTAGATCCGGAACACAGTCATGTGTGCGTGCACCCATGCACAAACCGCGTGGATCTCTATTGTGGGCACATTGTGCCCCGCGGAAACTGCGCACATTCACACCCGCGCAGGATCCACAGGGCTTGGAATAGGCCCCATTGTCATGGAATGTCCCAGAATGTCAACTTCCAGTCCCAGAATATCAACTTCCAGTACTGATTTTGTTTGTTTTCCATCCCAATTTTTCAGTTTACTGTCTCGATTTACCAATCAGTAACTAGAACATAAAAAATCTAGTAACAGAAATTACTGATTTTTGGGTATGCATGTACCCGCATCAGTGATCATGTAGCCGATCAAATACCCCAAAGTACTTTAAAATGTAGGTATTACTCGTGGGCACTAAATTAGTACCTGTTTCAGCTGTAATATGGATGCACATTACTGATGGACTGTTCAATTTTTGGAATTCCTTTATTCATGTTCATTTATCCAGTCATTTCACATTCATTCATGTGCAACTAGTGATTGGTTGACTGTTGTCACATGACGCAGAGAACTTTTTTATTGGCCGAGTGAGTTTTTTAATTGGACGAGTGAGTTTTAATGAATTAAAATTTCTAGCACAAGTTAATCAAGGAAATATCACATTAAACAAACTCAGGTTTTGTTTACTATATTAGCATCATACTAATCAAACTTAATGAGGTCTAAGTTCATACAGATATTCACATTTGGTTAAACTGAATTTGATGATTTGTTAATGAAAATCCCAGTTTGTTGGAGCTCTGTTAGGCTCCAGCTGTTTCGGTTGAGAATTTGGACTGATGTACTTAGCGCCATTGGCTTATCGACTTTCCCATGGCTCTCATCACCATAGCAACAGAGCACTTTGCTAACATTGCTAAGAAAATTTGTCATTTGCTTTGGGGGTGGATCCCACAACATCAGATCATTGTCACAGGAAATCTAGTTTCCTCTACTGGAATGCCCTAATTAGTTGTCATAAGGAGCAGTAGACTGGCTGGCAAATGCCATACCTCAGCCCCATCCTTTTGCCCCTTCCCCTGGTCACTGGTATGGCTATGTAACAATGACTTGAGGATGTTTTTGTATGGGTAATGACTAGAGCTGAGGCAAGAGCAAGTGTTCCCTTACCATCAGGAAATAACTACCTTTTGGGAGTACTTGCTATTGCTCGTTGTTATTTCCTTATTAGTCAGTGATTCTATGCTTCCACCACTGCGAGATTGGAGCCTTCAGTTCTGTCTTTTCGGTCATTCTTTGTCAATTTTCGTCATTTTTGTCAATTACCGATATTTTCATCAATTTGCATCATTCTTGTCAATTCTGGCATTTTTGTCAAGTTCCAGTATTTTCTTCAAGTTTTGCCATTTTTATCAATTTCTGGTATTCATCAATTTCCAATATTTTCATCAATATTCATCCATTTTCAATGCTTTCTGTCACTTTCTGTCACTTTATGGCAGTTCCTCTGCATTTTATATCTCTTAGCCAGCACTATGTTTATTTATTTATTTATTTATTTAAAAGTTTTGTTACCCTGCCCCTCCTGCCACCGGCAGCTTGGGGCAACATACAGTTAATAAAAACAGCAGTAATACACTAAAAACAAAATAAAAAGGAGGATAATAAAATAACTCACCCTAACCCACTCCCCACACCCCATCACACTTCTCCCCCACCAAATGCCTGGTGGAACAGCCAGGTCTTACAACTTCTCTGAAAAGAGGGGAGATCCGGGGCCAACCGGGCCTCAACTGGGAGGGAGTTCCACAGCCATGGTGCGGCCACCGAGAATGCCCTCCCCTGTGTGGCCCCCTGGCAGACTCAGTGGACCTCAAGCAAGGCACCCCCGGATGACCGCAGGGGCCGATCCAGAACCCAGGGGGTGAGGTGGTCCAGCAAATAGGTAGGGCCTAGGCTGTTTAGGGCTTTATAGGCCAAGACCAACACCTTGAATTGGGCCTGGAAAACTACCGGCAACCAGTGCAGAGAACGGAGCACTGGCATAATGTGCTCCTGGTGGCCCAGAACCACCAGGAGATGGGCCACCACATTCTGCACCAGCTGCAATTTCTGAGCCGTCACCATGGGTAGCCCCATGTAGAGCGCATTATAATAGTCTAGGCTAGAGGTGATGAATGAATGAACGATGGTGGCCAGGTCACAGTCCAAAACATACAGCCGAAGCTGTTGCATCAGATGTAATTTGTGGAAGGTACCGCTCGCCACAGCCTTCACCTGAACATCCAGGTGGAGCTGTGAATCGAGGAGCACCCCCAGACTCCGAACCTGGGAGACCAATGGAGGATAGACCCCATCAATGACGGGGGCTGCCATCTCCATCGCCTTACCCACCAACATCACCTCTATCTTGTCAGCATTCAGCCTCAATCGGTTAGCCCTCATCCAGTCCCCCACAGTTGTCAGACACCGAGTAAGCACAGAGACTGCTGGGCCTGGGTCAGTTGAAAAAGAGAGCTGGGTGTCATCAGCATATTGATGACACTGCACGCTAAACGTCCTGATCACTTCACCGAGCAGCTGCATGTATACATTGAACAGGAGAGGGGACAAGACAGAACCCTGTGGGACTCCACACGAGAGGTCTCGGTATGATGAAAAATAATAAGCACCACTCGCTGAATTCATCCAGCCAGGAAGGAGCAGAACCATTCAAGAACAGTCCCGCCCACCCCTGCACAGTCCCACAGGCATGTCACCAACATCTCATTACCAACGGTATCAAACACAGCTGACAGATCTAACAAAACCAACAAGGTTGAGTGACCCCCATCTGATTCCTGGCGAAGATCATCAACCAAAGCCACAAGCGCTGTCTTAGTGCCATACCCGGGACGAAATCCCAATTGAGAGGGATCAAGAAAACCAACATGGTCAAGATGCTGTCAAGATGCTGTAGCTGTCGAGCTACTATCTGTTCAATATCCTTCCCTAAAAAGGGAAGGTTAGAGACAGGCCGATAGCTGGCAAGGGAGTCAACGTCAAGCGATGGTTTCTTGAGCAGAGGCTGCATCACCACCTCCTTGAGACAGCCCAACACTCTGCCCTACCTAAGGGAGGCATTGACCACCCCAGCCAGCAATGGCCCCATTGTTTCCCGGCAGGACTTAACTAGCCAGGACGGGCACAGATCTAATTTACAAGAAGTGGCTCTGACCGCCCCAAGAACAGCCACCTCATCGGCGGGTGCCACCAACTCAAATTGATCCCACAAAATTGGACAACACAGGGCTGCCATAACCTCCAGTTCTCCTAGCATAATAAATGCGGTGTTGAAATCCTGGTGAATATGACCAGTTTTATCCACAAAATAATCCACAAACATGTCACAGCATGCCGTAGATGACTCCACTCCCAGGTGGAGGGAGGCCAGACTGACCAGCCCCCTCACCACCCAGAAAAGCTCTGCTGGACGGGATTTTGTGGATGCTATGAGGCTTAGGGATGGACGAACGCGGTTTGGAAGTTTGGAATTCGGACCGAACTCGGTCTGTTTGGTCAACCGAACCGAACTTCTGAACCAAACTCGAATGTCAAACCGAACCAAACCGAACCGAATTTCCGAACTCCGTTCTGTTCGCCCATCCCTAGTGGCAACACACACCAAGAAACCTGGTTTTGAATGGTCGAACTTGGTTCAGAAGTTCGGAATTCGACTGAACTTGGTCTGTTCGGTTGACTGAACCGAACTTCCGAACCGAATTCGAATTTCAAACCGAACCGAATTTCTGATACGAATTTAAAACCAAACTGAACCGAATCAAACGAATTTCCGAACTCCGTTCTGTTCGCCCATCCCTAACGAGGGTAGCAAAAAACTCCTTTTTTGCTGCCCGCATAGCCAGGGCATAGACTCGTAAACTGACTCTATGACCCAATCTGTCGGTTTCAGCATACAAACGGTGCCACCATCGCTCCAACTGCCGCCCATCTCGCTTCAGCACCCGCAGCTCCTCACAGAACCAAGGAGGTCTGCAGAGCTGTCACCTGGGTAGCGGATGCCTAGGAGCCATCTGATTGATGACCTCTGTCAGCAAGCTATTCCATAACATGACGAGGTCATAGATGAGTCGGTCGCCAAGATCAGAGGGTAGCTCACCCAGAGCAATCTGAAACTGCTCCAGTTCCATCAGCCTCTGGGGGCGGACCATCCGTATAGGTACCACACCTTTCTGGGGGCAGACATGCACCAGGAGAGAGGCCCACATGAGGTAATGATCCATCCATGACAAGGGCACAGCTGATATCTCTCCCACCAATGGAACACCCGCCTCAAGGCTGGTGCAAAACATAAGGTCCAAGGTATGTCCTCCCATTACCCATTGAAATTGCAGTACCTAACCCGGTACTAATTGGTACCCAATTGGTGCCTGATGGACTACCCAATCTACCAGTTTACTGGCTTTAGTCCTAATTTTCCAACTTCCAGTACCAATTTTCTGACTTCCTTCACCAATTTTTTGACTTTGCATCCCAATTACTGTCCAGATTTACTGTCTTACTAAACAGGAAACTGGTAAATCAATTAGCAGATAACAATAGTTCTAGTATTCTTGGATAATCAGGTACCTGTACCGAATTGACACCCAATAGAGTACTTGGAAATGCGGATTTTACCTTCAGGTAGCAAATGCACTACACCTATCAGCTCTACCCCAAGAATACTCTTGGGGATTGTCTTTCATCTCTTGATGAAATCTTGGTCATGGAAATACCAATGGCAAAGCTCCCTTTGGCTTCAGTAAGGTATGTAGGATCAGGGATGGCTTTAGTCTTAGCACGACCTAGGACAGGGGATGCAGTCACCAGGATGATGGGTGGCAAGTGGTGGACACCACAGGAAGTGCTTTCCCCGAGGAGGGGCAGGAATGCCACCTACTACCTCCCCTGAGCGGGAGGGGGGTTCAGGAAGTTGACGCTGAGACTAAAATGACAAACAGGTGAAAATGGGAGTGTCAGGGTCAAACTATGAAAAGTGGCCACCCTACCAGGGATGCCACCCACTGCCTCTCCTGAGAGACCCCAGGAGCACTGCTGCCATGGCATTGGCTCCTGAGGGGCTCCAGATGTGTCACCACTGCTGCTGAGAGGAGCAGGGCCTCTGAGAGCTCAAGGTCAGAGGCCTACGTCCCAGTCGCCCCACCTAAGACCAGCTGTGTGTAGGATGATGAGTGGGACGATAGCAGGGTTGCCAGACCAAACTTCCACTCTGAGCAGAGAGACTCATGGTCCCCTCATTGCATTCCCAGAAGGCTATGTTCCTTGGATCCCAATGTCCATTCTGCCCCCTGGACAGGCCGGCACCTCAGGGAACACGTTCACCTTTGTTTAGTGCCCAGAAGCTCCATCCATCTCTGCTACCAGCTGCCAGCTCCATGGAAGATGTGGTCCCACGTTTGATAGACACACCCTGACCTCAAACTCACCCACCTATTAGAGAAAGGAAAATGTTGCCGTAATTAACGTTTGATGCTCACTCAAACCTAACATCTCTGGGCTGGGTGTCTCTGCAGTGCATGTCCAGCAGGTTCATATGTTACTCTTTTGATGTTATTTTAGATTCATTCATGAGTCCCACACATTGTGGGGGTGGGTCCTGAATCACCAGAGGCCTCCAGAGGCCACATGGTTCCCCATAACTCAGGTGGTGTGGGCCCATATCGTACCCTAGTACTTCTCACACTCATATTTTCATTTCAAGTTTTTTCATAGCTCCCATTTGGGGGTTCCAGCTGCTCCTCCCCCCAAATCATATGAGTCCCTGTGTGGCCACACAGTCTGACTTACCTGGATCTGGTCCTGCTCTAGTGTGATACGTTCTAGAGACAGGATGAAATCCTGACCCTCTTTCATTAGAAATAACAGCAGGTGGAGCAATAGGCAAGATATCTTTTGGGCTAGCATCATTCTACATTGACATTGCCAATATTTATTTTATTTATTTTAATTTTTATCCCACCCTTGCCTCAAAAAGGCTCAGAGTGGCTCACAAAAACCCATATAAAAATAAAGGATAGAAACATTAAAATACAAACACCCCTCCCAATCCCAACCCACCCATAACCCCCACAAAATCCACCCAATAGCACCTCCCCATTCCCCACATCTAACCCCTACCTCAAACCCACCCACCAACCCACCAGCCTGCCAAATGAATTATCCCTGCCCACCAAATGTCTTCTCAAAAAGAAAAGTCTTACCCTGCCTCCGGGAGACACTCAGACTTGGGCTGAAATGAACCTCCAGAGGGAGGGAGTTCCACAGCATCAGGGCAGCAACTCAGAATGTTTCTCTGCAAGCCCTTGTAGTATGAACAAGACTAATGGATGGAACCCACAGGGAGGTGTTCCCAACTGATCGCACGGAGGGGCCGCTGGGGGGCATGGAAAGAGGGGTGGTCTTCCGGACAGGTGGGTCCCAGACATCCCAACTAGAGTTGAATCAAGCAGCCAAATTGCTGCTCATGAGAAATTTTGCCATATCGGAAACTAGGATTGATTTCCCAACTGTTTCCCAATATGACACGTTTTTTTCAATTCTCTCGTGATGCGTCGGGCCGCTGACCATTTGAGACAAGCCCGTATAAACCAGTAGTGTTAGCCTCCTCCGTTTATTTTGCATTAGGGTCCTCTCGCTTGGGTGTTTGATTTACACCCCAACATTTTGATTTACAGGTCCCCTACCTCCCAACATGCCCACTTCTAGTGCCCCACAGATGGAGACCCCAAGGAGATGGGGTTAATGGGGGAGGAGCCACCAGGGGCCATACAGTTTATCTTTGCCCTGGGCCCTGCAAACTCTAAGGCATGAGAGGCTATAAGTATCATAGACAGACTCAAGGAACCTTTTCTTGATGAACTGACTTATGTATGTGATGACAGCTCTGTGCAGTGGAAGCCCTTGTTCCCCTTGGACTTTTACTATCCTCAGTTCCTGTCACTCAGACCCTTTCCAGAAATCCCACTTCATTCAATATCACTTGTTGCCACGGTGTTCAACCAGTTCACGGTGGTTCCTATGGTAACCAGACAGAGATCTCTACGGCTGCAGGGACTTGCTGCTGATTTTAAATACACCTTAACGGCACAAGCAAAATCAGGTTTGTTGTCAAGGAGACATGTCGTCCCCCCCTTTGGATGTCAAAATGCCTAAAAAGTAAGGTACAGTAATAGCGGCAAATGGCACACACACACACACCGAATGGGACCAGCCATGGTGTCTTACAACTGTGGCCCTGACAGAGCTGAAGCAAGGACCAGTGAAAATGGTATACCCATGGGGATTGTGGTACTTGACCCAAACTGGTAACATTGGGTACTAATCAGTACCTGATTAATGCCTGATGGGCTCCCTGAAGTACCAATTTACAATTTTTCATCCAAATGTTCTGATGTCCGATACTGATTTTCCAACTTCTGGTATTAATTTTTTAATTTTCCATCCTGATTCCTGTATGGATATACTGTTTTATCAATTTGTACCAATCAGTGATTTGGTAACAGTAATGCCTGGTATTTTGAGGAAATCGGGCACCCAATTCAGTACTTGGATACCAGTCTGGCACCCGATAGACTACTCAAGAATGTGGACATTACGCGTGGGTAACCAATGTGCTACTGATTTCAGTGTTAGGCTCTGATCCAAACCGTGCATGAGCACCACACACACATGATGTAGCACACGCATAAACTGCATGAGTTCATGGTGGTCATGGTACACACTCATTGGGGCCAATCCCAACCCCCGCATACAGTGCCTCTCGCGCACCCCTCCCACAGACCCCATATGCACCTATGCTATCCTGACTATGACTGTTTTTACACGGACTGCCCGCTCCCACCACTCGGTGTTCAGACGGGTGTGCGGCGGGGGAGGAGGGGAGTCCGTGTATACGACTGCGGGTGGGTGGGGGGATGGGTGTGCGGTGGGTGTGTGCCCGTGTAAACACCATGGGAGGCATATGTTTGTGTGTGCACGCTCCCACCAAATGCCCACCTCCACCTACGGAGCCCTCTGACAGAACGAAGGACGCTCCATGGGTGTAGGTAGGTGTAGGGGTGTGTGTGTGTCCATGTATACAGGCACACACCCGCCACACCGAAACACCCACCCCCGTCCGTGTAAAAATGACATATGGTGTAGCCATGCACGCAAGCTTTGTGCAAGTTGCTGGCGTATGCGGACATGCGCACATAATCCACGCACAATGGGTACTGACTGGAAAAGCAACATTTCATTTCTTTGGGTACTCGAAAGGTATTTGGGTACCGATTTGGATATCCAAAATGGTACCCGAAAATGTGGGTATTACCCATGGGTACCAAATGAGGTACCCATTCCTGCTCTTGTTTCAGCTCCACATGGTTTGGTTTGATGCTACATCAGAGAGCAAGCACATGGCAAAAATCTGCACCTGGTGGAACCATCGCACATCAGACAATGAAAAATCTTTCTTCCTGATCCAGGGAGCTTGAGCGACATTTCTTCCCCTCCCCCTTCTCTCATCTTTTCCATCCTCTTTGCATTAAGATAATCACAAATGAATACACAGTTTAAACAATCTTGGCTTAGGCAGGGGCGGTGGGGGGGGCTGCATAAAGTCCTATGGCAGTGCTGAGTGCGGGGCGGGAGGGCGGGGGGAAGCCAATCTGACAATATAAGCAGATTATTTTGCTTGCTGGGACTCTGCTTTCTATCACTGTGTAATTAAGAAATGATACTATAGGTAAATATTGCATACATCACTTTTATGCGAGGCTTAGAAAATAGGAATGCAGCCCGGATTGTATTGGCTTCTGGTGTAGTGTGAAATTGCAGACAATAGAGCACTACAAAGGGAGAGAAGCTTCCCTTTATAGCTAAGCAGCTCCATGCTGTAACCATTACAGGGGCTAGGTCACATGTTGATAGCTAAGTCAAATGAAAATGAGGGTTGGCAGCCCTAGCAGGATGGTCTGGGGAAAGTAGATAGTTATCTGAGGGTAGAATTCGTTCCAGTGTTAATTCTAAGGACTGGGAATGAGCGGTAATTGCAGTCGGATACTAGGAGAGAGCCCGAGGATGTCTCAACACTTAGGGTGTTTGGAAAATGGATGGAACAACAGAATAGTCTGATGTCTTCACTGTAAGCTGAGCACAGGGTAGTCCGGGGGTGTGGGGGGTAAAGCTGTAATGGGTACTTGATTTGGTATCTGTGAGTAATGCCTGCATTTTCGGGCATCTGAATTGTAACCCGAATGCCCTCCAAGTACTTGCGAAGCTGAAATTTTGGTTGACAGATTTTTCAAGTACCCGAAATTACATGAAAACCCCAAATAATACCTTGCCCCCGCAATCCAGAAATCTGGGATGAAAAAATTAGCATTTCAGTATACTGCTTGCCATTATTTCCATAGTTTGGTAAAGCGGTTGTTGGTATTTTGGTGTTTTGCGGGGTGATTAAGGGGTGCACTCAAGAAAAGGAGAGCCCAGGTTATGTATTTGTGCCATTATCCTGTCCCCAATCCTTGCGGACCGGCCCTAATCTCGACTCCTTTCCCCTGAGCTCGCTCTTTCAGTGAGGCCGATCCCACAGCCCGGAGAAACGGTGTGCACCTTGGGCGCATGCGCGCAGAAACCGCACACAGGTTCATAGTGGAAACATTGTGTTGCATGGAGTCCATGCAGTTTGGGGATCGCGGTCAGTGCTAGTGGTAAGGAACTAGATCTAGGGGCCAGAACCAGGAGCTGGAAAGGGGCCAGATAAAAACTTACCGGGGCCACGTTTGGCTCCGAAGCCTGAGATTCCCCAACCTTGGTTTAGTCCTTTATGTGCTGCCAGATGTCTCCTTTCAGATTACATCGACAAGTAGATCTTAGTCCCAACCTGCTACTCATGGTCTATGTAAAACTTCTACCAAAGGTTACAAGATTTGCTAATGTACAGCCACGGTAACCTATTAACACAGCCACTAGCCTGGGTCCCACGTCCGGTCCCCCAATGACCGCTGATATGGCAAAAACCAGGGCTGACACTTGATCTCGCTATTTTTGAGAATAGCGTCAAGAATTGGGCTCTCAGTGAGATTTTCCCAATCGAGAATTTCTTTATTTATTTTATTTCATAATATTTGAATGAATCGAGACTTGACTGTTCCCGACACCGCTCTTGATGAGATTTTCAAGAAAATGACAAAAACACTGCGCGTGAGCAAAATGGCTGCTGAGGCCATTGTGTGCATGCACAGCAGCCATTGTGCATGCACAGCAGCCATTGTGCATGCGCAGATCGACTGCCCTTTCCCAAAATGATGGTGACACTGCCGGCGCCATTTTGGAAAAGGGTTGCACATGCGCAAGAGCAACCCCAGAGGCCATTTTGGGCAGATGCAGATTGTGATATTTGTATACAATTTTTATTATTATTTTGTTACGGCCGTTGGCCAAATAAGAATAAATATTACTACTACTACATATGCAGTTCTTTTTTCTTTTTAAATGAGATTCTTGGCGAGATCTCGCGTCATTAGTGAGATTTTATCCAAGATCTCGCTAAGGGTTCTCGATTCTCATGAGAATCTTGTAAGAATAAAATCGATTCTCGTTTCAGGAGGGACACCGAGGTGCACCCAGAAGAAAAGATAATCGTGGAGTCCGCAGTGGTAGTCCTGTGGTAAGGCCAGACCCAGAACTTAATTTCTAAATTAAACTTTGTGAATTAACTATGCATTATATCCTGAAAACACTTTCACATGATTTAAAAAAAAAAAAATAGGGTGGGGGGGAGGTATTTTTTTGCAGACTAAGCATCTCGTGTGAATGCACCCTTGGACACCCCAAATCGTATTGGGACATCATGGCTGTGGATGTTCAGGCTCACATGACTTGAGAGAAGCAGTCCCCTTAAACTCCTGAGTTCATAAAATAGACAATTTGCTAAGGAGGCAAGGTTTCTGCAGCGGTTGGGATGTAACTTCAGCTGGCATGAGGAACGTGAATGGAATTCCAAGGCTGGAAGGATAAGGACCAGAGATGAAATGGGTACCTACAAAAATGGGTATGCCCATCGAATGAATGGTGTCTGATTTGACTCAAACATTGTGAGTATTTATTTTCCAGTGCTCCAAAAAGGTATCCGATTGGGTGCTTGAAATACTGCTTTTGTCTTGATTTTCCAACTTCTGGTCCCAGATTTTTGACTTCTGGTCCCAGATTTCAGAAACTTTTCCAGGTATTTGGAGGGGGGGGAGGTTCAGGTAATTTTGAGTACTCGAAAACTAGGAAACCAACTTTCTGTTTTCCAAGTACTAGAATGGTATTCAGGTTTTGATTCAGATACACAAAATAGTACCTGGAAATACCGGTATTACCCGCAGTAATAGTGTTTCTTCTGGGCAGCATGATCACTCCCCCTAACTTTCAGTGATAGCCATCTTGCCTTCTTCTGGGGTCAGAGAGTGTTCATTTCTACAAGTGGCCATCTTGGACGTACCACTGACTTCTAGCAGCGGCCATTTTGGCTTTCCCAAAGGAAGCTCTGTGCTTTCTTAGGTATGAACAGGTCAGGTAGTGCTGATTTGACATGGAAATAACAGTTTCAGCTCATCACAGCAGTTATTGGGCGTCTTTAGACATAACAAAGATGGGGTGTCAAAACCCCTAAGCACATGTTTGGCCATTGTGTGTACACACCATAACAATCCCAACACCAATATGGCCACCCGTTGAACATGTGATGTGAGCGCCATTGCATCAAAAGAACAATTTGCGTGTTCTGGCTGAAGATGCGGCCAACACGTGTCTAATGATATCACATGGCGTATTAGCAGTACAGCACGGGAAACGAGGTGGCAGCACTTGCGGGCTGAGCTCGGGTGGCGAGCAAAACACCGATTTGCCCCAAGATGAACTGTGTGTGTAAGCAGCACCACATGGTGAACACAGGGCTAATGCGGTGTTCATATCAAGGTCAAAAAACACATTCAGACACCCGTTGACGTTACGTCTAAAGACACCAAATGTGACATGGGGGCTGAATGGATAAGGCACTCAACTACATGGTAGGACATCATGGGTTCAAGTCTAGATAGATGCCTCCAGTACACTCACTTGCAAATGGGTACAAGCAAGCTCTTACCTGACAGAAGGAGCTTTCTCTAGCTCAGTGCTACCGCTACCGCTGGCAACCTGCCCTTTCTTGGGTGATCATTTTATATTTGAATTTCCTTTAAATCTCAAGGATCCTAAAAACCCTTTGAGAATAGGTCTTTTTTTATAATCCCACTGAAGACAATGACCCTCCTGGAAAGTCAATGCATATACCCATTTCTGCAGGTTCTTGTTTCAACTCTGCTAGTGGTGATACATTTGCTTCTGTCAAAAGCACATTTCATTTTCTCTCATTCATGCTTAGGACTCCTCTCCTTCAGCTGACACCTTCCCTCCCCCCATGAAAAAAAATTTGCCTGGGTATTTTGCTTTTGGGTATACTTCCAAAGACTAGAAAAACATGCAGCACAGTGAGGAGCAGAGACCCAAGTTGAGTGATAATTTCCCACCTTCCAGTGTATTGGCTGCCACTACCATTCCTAAGAGGAGTTGTTAGTAACAATACCCTTAATGCTGCACTCAGGAACCCTTAATCTCATTTAAATGGATTTATCTTAATTGCTGTAATTGTGTTGGCCATGTGTATGCCTGTCTGAATGTCAGTGAGAGATCTGACTTCATATTGGCAGCAAGGAGACTTGATACAAGGGCACTCATCGTTACACTGCTGGAATCACTTCATTTGGACTTGGCGTTCCTTTGCTTGAGTGTCTCTCCTGCAGTGGCCTTCAGAGACACAATTGTCCAATTTAGCAGGAACTTCCTGCATTCTAATTCTATTCTCCCAAATGTTTGCAATTCCTGCCAGGTTTGTATCATCTGTAGATATGACAAATAATCAATTTGGAAAGTTTCACAAGAGTGAAGAATTTGAATTTGAGAATTTGTTTTTGTGTTCGCTCGCCTGTTGCTCTTCAGGTTCGGAGTCTGGGGGTGGTTTGGAATTCGGGCCTCCGTCTGGATCGGCAGGTGGAGGTGGTGACTAAAGTCGCCTTTCACCAGCTTTATCTGGTATGGGGGCTTCGACCTTACCTCTCTGGACCCGATCTGGCCACTCTCATCCATGCCTTCATCACCTCGAGGCTAGACTACTGCAATTCGCTCTACGTGGGGCTTCCCTTGTTTCTGGTTCGGAGACTGCAGCTAGTGAAGAATGCGGTGGCCCGTCTCCTGATGGGGACAGGGCGGCGTGAACACATAACACTGGTCCTCCGCACTCTGCACTGGCTGCCTATAGCGTATCGAACCAGATTCAAGGTGTTAGTATTGATTTACAAAGCCCTGTACAGTCTGAGCCCCTCATATCTCGGGGACCGCCTCACCCTCCGCACCTCAGAGCACTCCCTGCGGTCCACTGGGGGTGCCTTTCTGGAAGTTCCCTGTGTAAGATGGGGGGCCACAATGGAGAGGGCATTCTCGGTGGTCGGGCCGCGGTTATGGAGCTCCCTCCCGGAGGAGGCTCGCCTGGCCCCAGACCTTTTGGCCTTTTGACGTGTTTGCAAGACTTGGCTGTTCACCGAGGCCTTCGGAGAGGAGGGTGGGGTGTGGGGTAAGGGGGTGGGGGTTGGCTTTTAGTGATGTTTTTAAAATGTTGGGGGCTGATTTATTGGTTGTTGATTTTAGTGTTATTATTGAGTTTTATAACATTGTACGCTGCCTCGAGATGCCATTGGCATGAGGGGGCGGCTAAGAAATGTAATGTAATGAAATAAATAAATAAATAAATTTGATTCACTGATATAAAGTTATGATTACTTTAATCTCTAGTCTATGGCTCCCTGAATTCTCCTTATTCATTTTCTAAGAAAATAGATACTGTACTGTTTGCCTTCTCCTGTTTTCTGGAGCTTCACCTGTCCTCCTTGAGTTTTTGAAGATGGATGCCAAAGACCTGAAAATTATCTCAGATAGTTCCTTTAATACACTGGGGGGTGGGGTGGGGGATTTCACCAGGTCTGAATGTATTTCATTTGCTCAATCATTGAGCTTCCTCTTCCTGAATAGAATGTTTTTTTCCCCCATTTAAAGGCTAGGAGATTCATTATTTCCCAAGAGTTTCTATGACATTAACTCTACGTGGTCGAAAAGACGGTTTCTGTAGTTTCACCTCCTCCTGCCTCAACCAGCTGATCTAATCTCTTCTTGAGTATTTTAAATCTTTTGTTAGAAGGAAAAAAGTGACTAATTCTCTCTCTCTTTTCTGGCTCCCTTGAATGAGAGGGACTGGGTTATTATCGCCAGATTGTAATAGCGGATCTGTCCTTGTTCCCTTTGTAAGAGGTGTTATTATTAATGCTTATTAGTTTATTTTGCTTTAGAAATTAAAAAGACTAAACTAGCCCAATTGAATAGACTGTGCTTTATGCAGGCTTGAAATTCACCTAGGGAAATTTGTCTCGGTTGCGAGTGTGCAGTGTAAAATTGGTGGTGGTTATTCCTGGGTTTGAGAAAGAAAGTATAGAGGTGGTGGGTTGTTTTTTGGTGGGTTTTTTTGTCTCTTGGAAATAAATACCCGGGTCCCATAAAAAGGAAAACAACAACAACATGAGGAAGATTGCTCATCAGATCTACAGTGCTTATCTGATTATTTTTACGTTGCTGACAATGGGTCTAGATTAATGGGACTTGTGACTCATCTGAACCATTGAAACCATTGAACCATTTCCATTGAGCCTGGAAATCAACATTATAATGTGACCAAACTTGGCTTGGATCCACTTTATGTGGGACTAGAACACATGCTGTTTTGCGTTTGCTGGGATCTTTTTTGGTTGAGTGTGCAGACATTTATTGGATATCGGCACAGAAACGAGACACCCGTCATCACGGTGCAGTGCATTGTGTGACCGGCGGCCGCCAGATGTTCCCCCCGCCACGGGCTGGGATGAGCCACTTATTTTTGTTCTTTGCTTTGAGATTTTGGTTATCTGGTTAGTTTGGTATTTAGTACTTGGAGGTTTACACTGGTATTTTGGTTTCTTAGCATTTTTCTGTTTGGGGTGGTGGCTGAATGTTTAAGGTGCTTGACTACATCCCTGAAGGCCATGAGTTCAAAATTTGCTTTTATTCCACATTGCATGGCTGCCTCAGGTCCATCCAGCTGAGAATGGGAACCTGAACCATTGGGTTGGGGAAGTCAAAGGTGGTTGAACAAGGTGCTGGCCACATCACTCCCTTGGGAGCCGTAGGCTGCAGAAGCAGGTGTGCCTTAACCACACCAGACCAATGGGTCCAATTGGTTGGACGGATCTTAACTAGAACTGCAGCAAGTACCCACAAGAACAGATACACCTGTCAGATTTCTGGTACCTGAATTGACTTGAAAATATCAGGACCTGATTCAGGTACCAGATGTCTCAGAATATCAACTTCCATTCCCAGAATATCAACTTCTGGGCCTGATTTTTTTTTGCTTTTCTATTCTGGTTTACCTATCGGTAACTGGAAAACCAAAATATCAGTTCTGGACATTACCAATCTTTAAGGGATCACGGTACCCAGTCAGGCGGCCCATTGGATACCTTATACAGTACTTGTAAAATGTATTACTCACAGGTATCAAATTAGGTGCCCGTTTCAGATCTAATTGAACCTTTCTTTGCTGTTCCTATTGTGAATGTGATGTAATGCAGCAGAAAATCATGTAAAAAGCAAAGTCATCAAAATGAAGTTAACACCAAATAACAAAAGGGGCCGATCCACTGTCTTCACAGTAGGTGCGTGTGCACAACATGCGTACAGCAATGGTGTTGTGTGCCTGTGGCAGTGGCACCAAAAGATGCTGGCGCTTGGCTAAGAGAGCATCCCAAATCCCTCTCTCTGCTCTCTGCTCTCATCTCTTCAAAGGGGAAGAGGGCTGAGAGCTGAAATTCAAGCCTGAGTCCACCATTACCCACCCAAGTCCACCACTGCAACCTCTCCCTCTTTTGAGTCACCCAGACACTCCCACTTCTCAGTGTGGTGGTGGTGATTTGTCAGAGGGAGAGGCAAGGCTGCGGTAGTGGATTTGGGTGGCGGTGTGGATCATCAGGCAGAAACAGCACTATATGCGCACACAGTGTGAGGTTGGTCTGTGTGTTATGTGAACACGGATCATGGATCAAGGCCAAAGAACTGAAGAAGTGCATTTTCAAGGTGCTGGTCTTGGCCTTTAAAGTCCTACATAGTTTTGACCCTTCATACCTCACCCTCCGCACCCGCGGCCCCAGAGAGACCCCTTTGGTCTGCCAGGGGCGCCTTCTTGGAGGTCCCCCGTGTAAAACGAGGGGCCACAATGGAGAGGGCATTCTCAGTGTCCATGCTGCGACTATGGAACTCTCTCCTGGAGGAAGCCCGTCTGGCCCCAAGTTGGTTGGCTTTCCGCTGGGCCTGCAAAAGTAAACCTGGCTGTTCTCCCAGGCCTTCGGAGGAGGGGAGGATGGGTTGGGATAAAATTTTGGGGGGTGGTTGTTCTTAGAAGGAGTTTTAGATGTTTTAATATTTGTGTTCCATTGTTGTTTGTTATTTTTTATGTTGTAAGCCGCCCCGAGATGCCATAGGTATGAGGGAGTGGCTAAGAAATATAAATAAATAAATAATAAATAAATAATAAAATTTTCTATGAATGGTTAAATATGGTATCACTTACTTCTTAAGATGAAATTCTTACCAAATGCTCAGTTGAATGGAGGTTCCTCTGTCCAATAGGACATCAGCAAAAGCTGTTGACTTACTTTTTGTTCAAAAGAGTTTGATACGCATACTTACCTTGATACTAATTTTCTTTCCCAACAACCCCCACAGTGCAGGAATTTCTCAAATTCCTTAATTGCTCTCTCAGACTCTGGGTTCTGCTGGTGCAGAATGTGGCAGCCCGGCTTTTGGTGGGGCTGAGCCACCAGGAGCACATTACACCAGTGCTCCAATCTCTGCACTGGCTGCCAATAGTCTTCCAGGCCCAATTCAAACTGTTGGTTTTAACCTATAAAGCCTTGCACGGCCTGGACCCTGCTTATTTGCGAGACTGCCTCACTCCCTGGGTTCTAGATCGGCCCCTGCGGTCGTCCGGGGGCGCCTTGTTGGAGGTCGTCTGGGTTTCCTGGGTGGCCACACAGAATAGGGCGTTCTTGGTGGCTGCGCCATGCCTTTGGAATTCCCTTCTGGTGGGGGCCTGTCTGACCCCGGACCTCCCGGACGTCTGTAAGAATTGTAAGACCTGATTGTTCCGTCAGGCATTTGGTGAGGGAGAGGGGTAAGAGTGGGTGGGGATGGGGGTGGGTGGAGTGGGTTTTTCCCCTGTTATGATTATTATGTTTTAAAGTGTTTTAAATTGTTTTATACTTTATATTTTTTATTGTTGTTGGCCTCTTTGGGCTGCCTGTAGCGGGAAGACTGGCGTATAAATTTTGTAAACTAAATAAATATAAATAACTATAGAGAACCTTCAGTCTCTCTGATTCAATCTCTTGTTTGGCACATCTCTCTGATAAAGATTAAATCAGCAGTGTTGGCATTTTGAATGAATGGCTTCTCAGAGTATTGAGGGGAGGATGTCTGGGTTTTAAAACAAAACCTTCAGTGTTTTTTCCCCTTGCTTGATTCAGCCTGGGGAACATTGCAGCTCATTTGATTGCTCTGTTCTCTGTTCCCAGATAAAAGAACATGAGTGCCTCCCAATTTAGCCATATGCAAATACAGCAAAATATGCACTAACACTGATCTCTCTGGCTGCCACCAACTCTTGTTTCAATTCCAAGACTGAACAGGTCTTGGATGACCTTGGATGACTGTCCCAAGGTCACATGTGCTAGTAGAAATGGCTAAATTGAATCAACAATATCTGAGTTTTGACTCAAAAGGCTAATATTTGCCAGGGACCTGTGTTCACATTCCCCCATTGACAGGAGAAGACGGGTCCCTGATATGACTGAAGCTGTCCAGTTAATACCAGACCTTGAAGTGAAAGCTATTGACACACATGTAGAAATCGATATGGACTGTCCTTTATAAATTAGGTGAGCATGAGAAAGTGAAGAAAAGTAGAATATTAAAGGCAAGACATTGCTTAATCTTACAAAGCTGAGTAGAAAAGCTTCAGCATAACTATCTCCAAGCTAGAACTGAAATGGGGAGCTCATTACACAGAAATACTAGGTATTACCATTACCAGGCTGTCAATTTACCATTTTACCAAATGGTAAATGTAAATCGGTACAGGAAAATGGAAAAAGTTGAGATGGAAAGTCAGAAAATTGGCACCAGAAGTGGTGATATTAGGGCAAAACCTGGTAAATTGTTAAATTAGGTAACCCATTCCTGGATCAGGTCGAGTACTGGAATTTTGATGGGTACACCCATTTTTGTGGGTTCTCATTGTCTTTCCCAACGTTCACCTCTCCCTTGTCTCCCCCTTCCTTGTCTCTTAGATTGTAAGCCTCTTAGGGGTAGGGACATGTCTGCAGCTACTGATTGTACAATGCCAGGTACATTGCTGGCATAACAACAACAACAACAACAACAACAATAAACAACTCTACTTCAAATGATTTTGCTTTCCTTCTATCTGTGGCACACGTACAATCTCCATCATGCAGTATTTGAGCATCTCACAATTAAAGATAGGGTTTTTTCTAAGAGCAGAATTGAAATCTCCACAGTAAATATTGTATCAGATGATTTTGCTCACTGATAATTGGGCTTTGCATCTATCAGTGCTGGTTGCAGCTCCCAGGGCCGGTCTTACTGCGGGGCGGCTAGGGGCAACCGCTCAGGGCCCTGCATTTGGGGGGGGGCCCCATGGGTTTAACTTTTTAAAAAATTGGGTTGGGTTGGGCGGGGGGGCTGCAGCAGGAGTGAGGGAGAGGCAGAGGCCCACCTCTCCCTCATTTCCTCTGGCCGAGAGACTGACAGGTGGGGGGGCACCCACAGAGTGAGGGAGAGGCGGGGCCTCTGTTTCTTCCCTCACTTCCGGCAGAAGTGAGGGAGAAGAAGGCAGAAGCCTAGCCTCTCACTCACACCGCTGGTCCCCTCTGCTGCCTGCCTGGCTGTTTCGGCCAGGGGAAATGAGGGAGAGGCGGGGCCTCTACCTCACTTTCCCTCATTTCCCCTGGCTGAGAGGCTGTGCCAGACAGCGGAGGGGGGAGCCTCCGAACCTGGCATGGGGCCCAGGCTGTAGGCGGTGGCAGTGGCGATGGCAGGGGCGGCACCGGCAGTGGATCAGGTAAGTGATTCGGTCAGAATTCGAATGGCCACTTAGGCTTGGGGATGGGCGGAGGGGAATGCCCCTCCGCCTATCCCCGAATCCAGGCCCGGGTAGCGCGCTGCTCCTGGGCCGGAGAGCACCCCTGAGCCAGGGAGCACCCCTAGGCCCACTGGCCAACAGCGGCTTCTCCGCCAGAGGAAGATATAGGCCCCCGTATTTCTTTACTGCCCTGGGCCCCCTTTAGGGTAAAGCCGGTCTTGGCCGCTCCTCTTGGGGTGATAAGGCCGGTGCCCTTTGCATATATGGTAATTTACAGCTGAATTGGATTGACCTTTTCATCTTCATGGAGTGAACCCATGTTTTTGAATTGGGCTGCGGAAATCCGACGTAGATTGTCAGCTGCGTTGGCTCTCCTCAGTCCATTCAAACTGCGTCATTTCCTCCAGCCCTACGTCAAATTGTATATATTTGTTAAAGTATTTTGTTTAGTGTTCATTTACAAAATCCAGATTTCTGATGGAACAGGGATCAGATTAAATGCAGTCTCTGTTCTGTTTCACCTGGGTTGGACCTGGTGGATCTCCTGGAGACAGACTTCACACTGATATTCTGACTCAGTTATGTACAGATGGCAGAACGAGCATGTATGGATTTCATCTCTGATGTTGAACTTGTGTGAATAATTCTCATTCCATTCCATTGACGTCTGTTGACTGAGAATGGAGGGTTTGCTGCAATATACAAATTGAGACCAGACCAAGGATCAGTTTTTTTCTGTGAATATAGGAATTGCTCTCATGGATCAGTGTCATGGTCCAGCTAACCCAGTAGTCTCCTATCTCCAACAGTGGCCAGGATTAAATGCGCCAGAGGAAGGTGTAAGGACCTCTGTGATGATGGTTAAAGGGAATTTTAATTTTCTTCAACAAAACAGGCTTTTCCCTAGCTTGCCTTCTGAGTTTGATTTGAGAACAGCGTTGCTAGGGCCGCCACCACCTCCTTCCAAAGTTTGGTGTTTACCAGAACTGCAGGAACTCTAAGAGTTTTTCATGTGAACAGAAAAAGAAAACAAACTGGAAAAAAATATTTAAAAGTAAAATAATGTTGCTGAATTAGAAAAAGAAACATCAAAATAATCTGAATCAGACTTTGAAGCACGTCCATCCCTCTCCCAGCCCAGGATATGCCAGATTTTACTGCTCTTTGCTTAGGGATTCAAACAGGTTCTTTCATGTGGTTTGCATATCGTTGGCATTTTAAGAACAGGGATGTTGACTAAGCACCATTGCACTGCCCTTGGGACCTCACTGCTGTTCAGCGCTGCTCGCTGTCTTGCCTGCCCAAGACGCTGAAATATCCCGAGTCAGGCGGTGTCGCAGAAATAATGAGATTTAGCTGGAAAATCAAACGTGTTTTTTTAAAAAAACCAACCAATAAATCATTAAATTGTTACTTTGTGGTTTCTTTTATTTGTGGTTTGGTTTCTGAGTCCATAGAGGTGCACTTGACGTCAGCAACCACAAAGGCTAGAAAATATAAAGTCAGAGTTCAGTCGGGTACCCAAAATAGAAAATACCAAAATGTCAAAATACTGACAAACCAGTATACTAAAATATTGGGGGTTTTTTCTGATTTCTCAGCTTCTGGTTCTAGACTTTGGGGAAATTTTCAGGTATTATTTCAGTTTTTTGAGTAATTCCAGGAACTCGGAAAACCAAATTTCAGTGCTTTTGAGTATTTAAACTGTATTTGACAGTTGAAACGGTACCCGAAATGATGAGTATTACCCGTGGGTATTAAATCCCGTACCTGTTTCAGCTCATGAACGGGAAAGGAAGGAAGGGAGGAGTACACCAGGTAGGCCAACACACACAGCACCACGGAAACTGGGGGGTGGGATCCCCAGGCCAAGGAAGGGGAGGGGACCAGGCTGGGAACAGTCAAGGACACGGCGAAAGGCACCCAGAACCCCACTGACAGCACAGGGAGCACGAGCCACCCAACAGCATCCTCATGAATGTTGCATCCCTTGTCCCTCCCACAGTTCCCCCTTCCTGGACTCCCCTCCCCATGTCTTTAGATTGTAATCTCCAGGGTAGGGACCGTGTCTATCTGAAGCTCTGTACCGTGCCAGGTACATTGCTTGCACTATATAAAAGCCTATAATAATAGCAATAATGAATCACAGGGGTCCCCACTGGGATGGAACAGGGTCACAGGGGGAGGGCTTCCAAGCTGGGGAGTGGTCCGAGGCAGGTCCAGATGGCAAGGATCCCCCTCCCTGATGTAGAAGCACGGCTTGGGATGGAGGCGAGCTGGATCCTACGGGCAGCACATGCAGCCCCCCCCCCGAGGAGTCCGGGAGGCTCTGTCCAGTGGTCCCAAGACCTGCACAGTCACAGAGGCACCCAGGGGGCAGGGAGGGGGGCAGGGCATGGACACAGGCATGCAGGCAGCCGGACAAGGGAGGAAGACACCACGGGGAGATACGGTAGTGGTGTCAGACAGCAGGAACCAGCCAAATGGGGGGCCAGGCACGGAGAGGAACACCACAGGCAGCGAAGGACAGGGGGGTGCCCATTGAGGGGGCACAGTGACACAGGCGGGTGGAATGGAGGCAAGCAAACCAGCCAGAACAGCTGCGAGGCCAGAATGGTGCGGAGCAAGTGGCCAGTGCCCTGAGCCAGCAGGGAGGTGCAGGGAGCACATCGTGGGGCTGTCATCCATCACACCAAAGACCCAGGGGGCCCAGGGGGCCTCACAGTCAGCTGCAGGGGGTCACAAAGGGGGTTGGGACCAGTTGGCCCACCAGATGCATGTAGTGGGACCACTGAAGCATGCCCCAGAAGTAGCCCAGCCCTGCGGTAGTGTAGACCTGAAATGGATCCGGTACGGTGAGCCCCACATGAACATCAGCATAGGTCCACACAGCGCCAATGCCACCAGCTCCAGTCCGGTGGGCCCCCAAAAGGTATAGTCAGCTTCAGGGGGCCATGGCAGGTGCCCAAGCTCCAACAGATGGTAATACACCGCCCCACATGACTGCTGGTCACCACGGGCCCCGTGGATGCAGCAGAAGAAGGAAACGGCCAGGGCAGGGCCCCCCATCTCCAGACAGGTCATGAACCCAGCCAGGCCACAGACTGAGAGGACTGACACGGCCTCCGCCGCAGACCATGCTGCATGCGAGCACCTCCTCTCCAGAATGCGCCCATCAGGAAAGGGACGGAGGCCAAGCAGCTCCGCATGGAGCTGGCATGCGCTACCGCTCGCCTCAGAGCTGAAGGAGTGGAGCCCGGAGCTCAGACTCACATAGGCACCAGAGAGGGTATCCGGGCAGCACAGGAACAGTTGCACTGCCGGGGACTACCACAGGTCATATAGGGCCATGATCTCCTGGGTGGTCCAGCTATGGGGGGTGCCAGGCAAGCCGGGGCGCAGGAGTCCAGGGGCTGCATGGCCTGTCATGGTCCTGTGGGGAGAGGGTCTCAGCAGCAAGGAAAGAGGGGCCCCACGATGCCATGTGGACTGGGGAGGGAAGCAGGGGAGCCCCGAGGACACACAATAAGGCTGCAGGCCGCAACATGGGACGGCTAGCAAGCGATGGATGGGGAGCGGACCCAGAACAGCTGCAGGAACCGAGTGCACAGACTGTCCAGCAAGCACTGATAGCAGGGAGGTGATGACAACAGGCAACCAGCTGCGGACCACACTGATGGGCACATGCGGGCCCAGGGAATGAACCCCCAAGAATGGGAGCATAGGTGCACCCAAGGGAGGGGTGCCATCTGCAGGCACACACCGGCCGACAGGCGAGCTGCTTCCCTGCCCCTGTTCTGTTACCATGATACGGACATTAAAGCTGTTGTTGCAGCTACACCTTGTGTTTCTTGTCCCTACCGTGACCTCCCCCTCCTCTCCCTCCTCCCCCCTGCCTCGTTTGCCCTCCGCTGTCCTCCCCCTTCCATCTTGCTCTGTCCTGCCACGTTCTCCTGCTGCTGTGTGCCCTTTAAATCTCCCTCCCCGGTCTGTGTGTTGTGCGTTGCCTGGCAGCGACACTGCATACTTTCGCCATGGCTGGGGATCATTCGTTCTGATTCTGCCATGTTCCCCTGCTGCTGTGTGCCCTTGAAATCTCCCTCCCCCCGGTCTGTGTGTTGTGCGTTGTCTGGCAGCGACGCTGCGTGCCCTCGCCATGGCTGGGGATCATTGTGTGTGATCATGCCTGGTGGTTGTCATTCAGTCATTGCTTTTGGCAGTTTCCCAGTAGGAATCACTTTGACCACGCTTCCAGGGATGGTCCCATACCGACCTCCAGAAGCGTGGTTGACTTTGGCCCCTATGGGTGATCGACTGTGGTGAACATCTGGATGCCGCCGATCGACGTTCAGGGCTCTTTGGCCATGCCGAGGGATTGTCTGTGGTTCACTGTAGTTGCCTGTGATCTCGTAACATCTGAAATTACCTCAGAACGGGACCACCTCCAGAACCGTGGTCAATGCAATCCCCACTGGGAATCAGCCAAAAGTAATGTCTGAACGGCAACTACCAGGCATGATCACACACAACAATCCCCAGCCGTGGCAAATGCATGCAGCGTTGTTGCCAGGCAATGACCAACAAACAGAACAAGGAGGGGTATTTAAAGGGCACACAGCACCAGGGGAGGATACCAAACAATGAACAGGAAGGGAGAGGAGAGACACCGCAATGGAGCAACAGCAGCAGCACCTGCAAGTCGCCCCACAGGGGAACACCGAACAGGGGACAGAGGCCCCCCACAAATGGGTAAGGAGACCACAACAGGTGGGGGGGATGGACGGGGGGTGGGGGGGGATGCTGACAGGCACAGAGGGAGGG
>QEPC01009472.1:3065452-3120180 GCA_003113815.1 Sphenodon punctatus | reverse complement strand
GGGTGGGAGGGAGGGAAGTGGGGGCCGGAACAGAAAGAGAACAGCACATAAACCCCCATGTCCAACCAACAGACAAGGAAAAGTGTCCGAGCCCCAGAACCCCCACAGGACATCAACAGGGAGGAGGCAGAGGAGGAGGAGATGGCACCAGGGCTGGAGGGGGCACCAGGGTAATGGAGGTATAAGAGAAGGTGACAGTGGGAGGATACAAGGAGACAGAGGACTTCATAACGTTCTGGGGGTCCCTAGGAAACCAGATAGAGCTGGCAGTCAACAAGAGGAACGAGCTTCAATCAGATTGTCAGGGAAATAGAACAGGCAGGAGAGGATACCAAAGATCGGTAACACAATGCAGGTCCAAGGTGAAGGAATTAAAGAGGGGGTACAAGAACATAAAGTACAACAACGAGAAGTCCAGTCATGCTGCAATGACAGTGCCCTATTATGATGTCTTGGACTGCATCCTGCACATGAAGGGCTCCATTCTGGCCCCCAGGCTGGTAGGGAGCACCGTGGCACAGGGCTGGACAAGGGAGGATGTACCACCACCCATGGCAGCACCAAGGTCAGCCACAGACACCGGTGACCCCCCACCCCAAGAAGAACAGCCCGGGACCTCAGGGAACAGCAGGCCTCCGTCATGAACAGGCATGGGGAGCCCAAGGCAGTTGTCAGAGTCAGGGACATCTAACGATGACACCCTGGTCACCCTAAGTCCATGGACATGAAGGGATCACTCTCAGCTGAGCACCATGGAGCAGCTGGGCACAGTGGACTCTGAGACAGACATAGAAGGTAGGCACAGGGAGTGGAAAACACAGGGGCCAGCACGGACACAGCAATGGGAGAAGGGGGGGACAAACAGGCAGGGAACGGAACTAACCAACCCCCCCCCCATTACCACAGGCGAGACGGAGGTTGAAGAGGTGGTAACAGAGGGGGAACGTGAACAGGGAGCAGTGGAACACATGCAAGAAGGTAAGCGGAAGGGACAGGGCCCACAGAAGGCCGGGAGAGGGAGGGTGGATGAGAGGGATAAGGGGGAACGGAGACAAGCACCCCAATGACACACCACCATGTCTGTTTCCACACAGGTCCACAACCACACCAGCAGAAGGAACAGGCAGACGAGGAGGTGGAGGGGGAGCAGCAGAAGCAGTGGGAGCAGCAAGGTGAGCAAACAGGGGGGAGGCCAGCCCCACAGGTGAACAAAGGGGTCCGGCCCAAGAGGGAGTGGACAGGAATGCACACATGGATCCCAGAGCCCACAGGGGAATGGGAAGCACAGCTGCAGGAAGGGAAGCCAAGGATAAACATGAGGAAACAAGGGAGGGGTTGCGGGACATGGCTACATGTAGGGAGGGGAAGGGACAGGACCACCCAAGGAAACGGGGGACAGTAGGGATAGGATCCCAGCCACCACCACCCAAGAACCGCCTCGGGGAGGTACAGGTGCAGCTAACGGGAGTCCCACCTAACACATTCAACCTATATCCCACAGAGACATAGCCCATGCAGGCAGCCCAGCCATGACCGGAACCTGTTCCACTGGCCCAGAGGATGCGTGAGCACAGGGCACACATACGCCGCTGCCGGGAGGACCTCGCTGAGGAGATCCTGCGAACGAGCACACAGCAGGGGGAAGGCCATGATTGCATCCATTGACAGGATGGAGGCAGCCACTGACAGAGCCGTACAGCAAGTGCAGGGACGGGACAGGCACCTTCTAGCGGAGATGCGGAAGAAGAGGAAACAGGAGCGAAGGGACTACAACAGGCAAATGGATGCATTTGAGCAAATGACCCAAACTATAGACCGCCTGGGAGCGAACCACTCCAGAAAATTGGACAGGTCCCTTGAAATTGGCACCTCGCTGCTGTTACATGCAAGCACCATGAGTTCATACATCATGGCAACCTCACCCCCGGGCCCCATACCAGCAGCAGCCCCACATCCACCACCCATCCCACCCCCATTGCCCATCCCACAGCAGCTGCAGCAGACAAGACTACACGGGCCGTGCATTCACTTACCCGTCCCACCGGGGCTGAGAAGGCAGCAGTCGGCCAGGCAGGTGCAGCAGTACCAGCCAGCTCCGGGCCCGGTGCAGCCCCCAACCCCTCTGCTACAGAAGACAGCCAGGAGCCGTGCCAGAGCCAGGAAACACTGGAGGGGGGTGACAGCGTGACTGAAGGAGGCTCACAGACCACCATGTCTCCTGTCAGGTCAGGGAGAGGTCGACCCAGAAAGCAATATGGGTCGGGGGGAAGGGGTGGGGGAAGTATTGCAGGAGGGGGCGGGATAAAAATCTATAAAATAAATAAAATAAAAAATAAAGTAGGGCACTGAGAGCACTGTAAATAAAATAAAAGCACCATAAGACACTGTAATAATGATGTCTGTTTTTCTTAGCTATTCAGTTTGGGGACCGTGCTTGAAGTGGGTCAGGATATGGCCCAGTTGGGCACAGCTATGCCACAGGTTCCACACTGCGGCCTCGGGGACCACGGGGCACGTGTCTAGTGGGACCCAGAGGGGAGGGAGCACCCATGGGAAATGGAATGGGAATGCAGCTAACAGCCACTGGGGAATACTGGGGATCCACAGCCTACTATCCTTGGGGGCATCCCAGCTGAGTCAGGGCAGGGGCACCCTGGATATGTGCCTCATCATAGCTGCACGTATCCGCTTGGCATAACGGTACTCCCTGGGGTTCACCACGTGAACATACAGCGCAACTGGGCCAGCTGGCCGATGTGGCAGGAGATACACCAGGGCGACTCCATCGGTCTCACAGATGTTGTGCAACACGCAGCAGGCCCCGATGACGAGGGTGGAGGTCTCCACAGCAAAGTCCAGATGCCCTGCAAGGCACCTCCATCTCTTCTTGAAGGCACCAAAGGCCCTCTCGACAACGGTCCTCGAGGTGCACAGCTGGGTGTTGTACAGGGACTCCATATGATTCCTGGACACTGGATAGGCCTTTATGATCCATCTGAGGAGTGGATAGGCTGGGTCCCCAGTTATGCAGGGGGGCATCAACACCCCCTCGATCTGGGACATCCGCATGTTGGCATGGTCCCCCATGGATATCCGTACGAAGAGGGGGGAGATGGCGAGGATCCTGGCATCATGGCTGTGGCCAGAGCGGCCGGTGAAGATATTTATGAACTGGCCCAGGTGGTCGACAACAGCCTGGAGCTGCATTGAATGAAAGCCGTGCCTGTTTATTTACTTGACTGCATTATCGTTGGGGGGACGGAGGATCTCGATATGGGTGCCATCGATAACGCCCAGATAGTTAAGGAACTCGGAAGCTCCGAAGTCAGCCATCACAGCCTCTTGATCTACTAGCTGGATCACGCGGTCGAGGAGAACCGCCTCCACAACCTCACAGAATTTGCGGATAATGCAGATGACAGTAGTCAGGCCCACACCGAAGTGTTGTGCCACAGAACGGCAGGAATCTGGGGTAGTCAGGGCCCAGACTGCTGTGCCTACCTGCTGCACGACGGGTATAGTGGAGCGCATGGGGGTGTGCTGACACTCCAGCCAGGGCAGCAAGAGTTCTGTTAGTCACAGGAGGGTACGCCGGTCCATCCTGAAGTGGACCCTCCAAGCAGCATCGTCCCACCGTGTCAGGGCTCCTGCCCACCATTGCTGGGCCCTGTGCATGACCCAGAGGCGCCTTTCAGTGGGCATGGCGAGCATGACAGCGCTGAGGAGGGCCGCCCTCCTCCAGTAGTGATGAGCAGCTGCTTCCCTGAGGGCTGCTGGATGGGTGTGTGCAATCAGCACTGCCCTGTGGTAAATCCCAGACAGCCTAAGCACCATGTGCCATGCATGTTCAAATCGCTCCACGACCAAGCTCCCCCTTATCTCTCTGACCTAATCTCCCTACGCACTCCTGCACGCGCTCTCCCCTCTTCCTCTGTCCCCTTCCTCACTCTCCCTCGTTTCTCCGGCTCGCCTAACCGCCTTCGACCCTTCTCCCTCGCTGCCCCCCATGCCTGGAATTCCCTCCCTGCCCACATCCGCCTTGCCTCCTCCCTCCGCTCCTTCAAATCCCTCCTCAAGACCCACCTTTTCCTTGCTGCCTTTCCCAATGCCTACTAGTCTTTCCCCTTACTTCTACTGTCGGCCCTCCTTTGCTGACTGCTGCTACCAACTTCTTTGTAACCAAGCCAAGCACACGCAGCTGAGACTTTGCATCCGCTTGAATGTTTGTTTGTCTTCTCCCCTGTCTCTCCCACTGTCCCCTCTCCCTGTCTCCCTCCCTTTGTCTTCTAGATTGTAAGCCACAGGCAGGGACCACGACTAATTCTATGTTCTGTACAGCACCAGGTCATACGAGTGGCGCTATATAAATGTCTAATAATAATAATATTAAGGCCTAGATGCGGCAGCGCCTGTGGTGGACGAACAAGCTGGTTGTAGCAAAACGGGTCAGGCATTCCCGGTCCTTGGCGTACAGTTCGAGCAGCTCCATGGTGACCTGCTGGAGCTTGGTGTGCTGATGGTACCACTCAGTGATGATCTCCAGTAAGAGCCAATGAGCACCCCACTGGTTGGCATCCATGGCAGGTAACCGCGAGGAACGGAGCAGGTAAATGTCTCATCTGCACGGGGCGTTGTCATGCACACTGCTCAGAGGCACGCTCCTGCCAATGTGCAGCAGGTTGTGGCTTGCTATAATGGGCCTGTAGCTGGCACATGCCCATCCACCACCTGCCGTAAGTTCGGCTCTGTACTGTGGTGCTTTGCATATTGGTGGTGGTCTATGAGTTAACAGGTGGTCTTGGTGGCACGGGGCCGCTCACCTGTCCTGGGAGGGCTATCCACCTGTACATCTTGGGCTCCCTGTTACCATGGGTGGGCCGGTATTCTGGTGTTGTGTGCTCTCCGTATATGGGTGCAACGGTATTCTGGGGCATGGGGGTGGGGACTTTGCATCAGGCATGTAGGTGGCTATGTAAGGGTGGTGTGTGGTTGGTTGTAAGTTGTCTGCATAATGCTGCTGTCTGTGTGTCAGCCATCCCCAGGTTTCAGTTTCTGTAGCTGTGCTGTGTCCGCTCCCCACGCATCGCTTCCTAGTCGTCCCATAGTGCTGCCTGTACCCTTAGCATGTGTCCTTGGAGCTCCCCTGGTTGCTTCCTCTGCCTACTGTGGTGTGTGGGGCCCCTCTTTCCTTGCTATTCAGACCCTCTGCCAGCTGCACCATGGTTGGTACTGTTGACTTGGAGCTCCGGCTCTGAAGTTACGCAGCCAGTCCGCATAGCTGGACCTACAGGGAGACCATGGCTCTAGCTGACCTGTGGCATTCCCAGCCCGTTCAGCTGCTCCTGTGCTCCACAGCTACCATCCCTGATGCCTATCTGTGTCTGAGCTCGGGCCTTCACCGCTTAGGATATGTGGTTAGCCCTTGCGAGTGCCGGCTCCATGCAGAGGAGCTGGGTCTCTGTCCCTTTTCGGATGGGTGCATTCCGGAGTTGAGGGGTTTTCTTGTGTCATGGTCTGTGGCATAGATGGTGTCAGCTCTATCTGTATGTGCCTTGTCTGGCTTCCAGACCTGTC
Organism: Sphenodon punctatus; assembly: GCA_003113815.1. Taxonomy (NCBI): domain Eukaryota; kingdom Metazoa; phylum Chordata; class Lepidosauria; order Sphenodontia; family Sphenodontidae; genus Sphenodon; species Sphenodon punctatus. The sequence continues at coordinate 3,114,606 of QEPC01009472.1, read as the reverse complement.
TGGCGGAGGGTGGCCCTGCCCTGGCTATTTCCTTCTTCTGCTGCATCCTCAGGGCCCATGGCAACCAGTGTTCACGTGGGGCTTCTTATTACCACCTGTTGGAGCTTGGACAGCTGGTGTGGCCCCCTGCGGCTGACTATACCTTGCCTGATCCCACAGGACCCAAGCTGCGGGTGCTGTCTGACGTGCAGTCCCATGCTGATGTTCAGGTTGGGCTCAATGGTCCCGATCCTTTTGAGGCCTACTATCTCGTTGACCACCACATGGCATGGATGGGCTATCGGCAGGGCATGTTGCAGTGGCCGGATTAGGTTCATCTGTTGGGCTACCCGGTCACACCCCCTTTCATGACCCCGTGCAGCTGGCTGTAGGTCCACCCAGGATCATCTGTGTCTTGACTGTCATCTCCACCGTGTGCTCCCTGCACCTCCCTAGCCATTCCGGTTTTTGACCCGCTCCATCATTCCCATTACAGACCCGCTGCTGTCCTGGCTCCATCTGTTGCCTCCCTGCCACTCTGCAGTGTCAGTTTGCCTGCACCCCGGGGCCTTCTGTGTGTTATCCTGTGACCATCTGTAACCATGGGGTTCGTTTCCGTGACCTGCCCCCTGTTTTGCTGTTTGTTGGTGTCCGATAGCTGTACTGTGGTTCTCCATGGACTTTTGCGTCCTTTGCTCTGCCGGCTCCCTGCCTGTATCAGTGACCTGCCCCCACCCCTATTGATGCCTCCATGACTGATTGCGTCTGGGGTTCCCGTGCATGCGACACCCGGCTTCCCCTTGTTGGGGGCTGGGGAGGTTCTACATCAGCTGTACGTGACTTGGGACTCGATTCCCTTGCTGGTCATGCATTTTCATCTGGGATGGGTTGTCTTGCTGTTGGGACCTGCCTTGGCCCTCTCCAGTGACTTCATCGGATTGGTGGCTCTTCCCCTGTGACCCTGCTCTGTCACTGTGGGGACCCCTGTCAGTTCAGTGGCCCGTGTTGCTGTTGGGTGCCTCATGCTGCCTGTGGTGCCCCTGTTGGTCTGGGTGCCTACCCTCGTGTCCCACTCTGTTCCAGCCCTTTCCCCGTCCTGTTTCTTTGCCTGTTGTTGACTCCCCCCCCCATGTCTTTGACACTGTCTGTTGGGCTTCCCGGTGTGGTGTTCTCCGTTCCCCCCTGTGTGCGGCTGCTCCTACCCATTTGGGGTGCCCTGTCATCATGTCTCTTCCTGGGTTTCTGTCCATTCCTGTCCCATTGTTGTTGTTCCCTTGTATGCCCCTGTGTGTCTCCCCCTTCATTCCTTTCCCTTTCGGCTGTGCATGTGCTCGCTAGGGTGTGTGGGGTTTGTGTTCTGCTCTGCCTGTGGCTTCCTTCTCCCTGTTGTGTACGTGCGGCTCTGCCGTTCTCCTTCCTCCTCCCCCTCCCTTCCTGTTTCCCTAGCGTGGGCAGTGCCTTGTGGTGCATTTGGCTTCCTTTGCCCTTGGTCAGCCATGTCTGTGTCCTACCCTACCCCGGTGGCTTCTGGGGGTTCTTGCCACAGTCTGGGATCGGTGTAACGTCTGTTGTGCTATTCCGGTTTGTGGCCTGGCTGTATGTTTCCTTGCCGTGGAACTGCCCCCATCATGTCTGTTTGGGGTCTGTCAGAACCACTGGTGGGGGTTAGGTGGCTTTCCACGGTTGGGGATCCACTGTGGTGACCTGGCAGCGCGTAACGTCTGAAATTACCCAATTAACAGCTATGCCATGAGTCTATCGGTTGCCAATTGGTACCCAGAATCTGAGCACAGTACCTGACTACCAAAAAATACCAGGTTACCAATTTACCATTTAACCGATCGGTAAGAGGTAAATTGGTACCAGAACTCAGAAACATGGGTACATTAAGTAAAATAAATAGGTACCAGACGTTTAAAAAAAAATCGCAATTGGATGTCAGTAAATCATTGGAAGCCTGAGTCATTGGTCAGGCACTGTCATCAGGTTGGATCAAATATTAAAATGCTGACCCATTCTTGTGGGTACTCATTTCAGTTCTAATTTAGAGCAACAGATGCAAACACTTCTATTTTTGTGGAGCGGGTAGGAGCCAGCCTGCCTTTCCAGCTGTTCTTTCTTTACCTCTACAACCTTTTGTTTCTTCTGCCCTGACTTCTGTTTTCACTGTATTAATATTAGCTCCCATGCCAGATTCAAACACTTTGCCCCTTTCCTAAGTAAATCCTTGTTCCTCCTGTTGTTGAACATTTCTCTCTTAAGAGAATATCACCCTCAGGAACAGATTAGACCCCGTATCGGGTAGATTATAATAAGGGAAGAAACGCACAAAGATAATCCCATTCTGGGAAGGAAAAATGAAGTTGATCAGGGTTTGAGCAGGCAATAACCAAACCTTTGGAAAAATGAAATTAAATAAAAACAGAGGTCGTGTGCTTCCTCTGGAGCAATTGCAGTTGGCCTGGATTGTTAGTATCATAATTCACTATCATTGCAGCTGGTAAATTGTTGCCCATTATTCATGATTAAGATCCGGAGCAGAAGGTTCCTACACATTTAAGGAGATTGCTCTTCTGAGTGCCCAGGAAATAGAGTGAATCGATGGCCATTATGATAACAACCAAATACGAAGAAGATTATATAGTAGATAAAGGAGAAAATTAGGGTCTAATAAAAATATGAGATCGGAACGCTAATAAAAAGGAGCGGGGGGAAAAATGAGAGGGGGCACTAGTCAAGTGCAACAGGGAGGAGGAGAGGCAAAGGTAGTGGGAGAGAGAGTCTTCATTGGTACGGATCAGGAAACGTCCATGAATAAGTGTCAAGTGTAGGCTGTAATGGCCGGAACGGAATGCGTGTGGATTCGTGATGTACAATGCTGCCTTTTACTAGAGGGAACCTATCTAATATAGGGGGTGCAGAAGGCACATCATTCATTTTAGTTTTAATTTATATTTTTGTTTCCAAAAACCCATACATTTTAAAAAAGTTTTTGTTTGTTTGTTTTATTAAAAAGAATTTAAAATAAAAATCTGCCTGTGTCGTTTTGGAAAAGGGCCACACATGCATTGAATAGCCCCAGAGGCCCATTTGAGCACACACAGTGATTTAAAAAAAAATTATTTTAATAAAATAAAACAAAAAAACCACATAAAATGAAAATAACCATTAAAATGAATGAAATCAAGTGAATATCCTTTGCTTATTCATTCATTTCCCTTACCCTTGTTAGAAAAACAGATGAGGCTCCATTCATTTTTGTAATTAATTAAACGATACACTATTGCATACCCCTAGTCTGATCTCCTATTAGCCAAGTTGGTCAACGAATGCACTCTTTGGTGTTTGGAACCTTGGAATAAATGACAGGGAATGGATCACTGCATATATAGGTGAAAGACCCACCTTCTCCCCTCTCTCCACTGATATCTTTGAGGGAAGTCAAGAACGCCCCCTTGCAGGTTCCATCAGTGCATTGAATCCACGTAGCAACAACATGCAGAGAGGTGTTCTCGGTAGAACTGAAACAGGTAATTCATTTGCTACCCATGGGTAATATCTACATTTCCAAGTAGTGTCTTGGGTACTGAACGGGCTACCCAGTAACCAATCAGGTACCTGGATACCCAATAAATCAGTAATTTTCAGTCACGATTTTTCAATTTTCTAGTTGCTAATCAGTAAATTGGGATGGAAAACAAAAAAATCAGGATGGAAAGTGGATGCCCTGGGACATTCTCGGACATCGGGGTACTCAAACTGTGTTGTAATCGGTTACCAGTCGGTACCTAATATTTTTGAATCCATTGGAGTATTGGAAATTTGACGGATCTTGCCATTTTTGAAGGTACTTGTTTTAGCTCTGGCTCTCAGGGATGCTACACACCTATGGAAGTTCCTCCCCTTGAGGGTTGTCAAAACTTGGATTCAAGCATTTTCCAGAGGCATTGTAAAACCTTTTTATTTGGGCAGGCATTCGGTGCTTAGGGATATGGTTCGGGGTTTTTTGGCATATATTGTTTAGGGGATTTTCATATATATAATAATTTATTATTTCTACTTATCTGGTGTGTGTTTTTTTGTAGCTGTTGTTACCAACCCTGAACCTTTGGAATAGGGTGGGATTTAAATTCAAAAATATATAAAAATATACACCCTTTTAATTAACTTGCTGTGAAGTATTGAGTGGAGACCAGCCCCCGAGTCGTGATACTGGGATAAATGGACCATTGGTAGCACCCAATAGGGAAGCTCCTTTGATTTTACATGGGGTATTAATAGATGAGAGGTTATCCCGCTCAAGTCCAGAGTGGCTCTGTGGAGCCCGTGCCCACCCACTGCTCACAGGCTCTGTAGGATGAACAGCACAGATGGACAGGGGTCGTGCTACACTAAACTCAAATGCCCAGGGCCTCCAGGGGTAAAAAGAAAATGCTCAGAATATGCGAGAAATCAGCTTGGCTGGGTGCATTCTATGAAAGTGCCGCAGAGTCAAAGATTTTTCAGTCTCCAAGTTAATAAGCATTTTCTTTTTGCTTTCTGTTGTTTGGCAAATCGATGAAAATGGGAGTGAATTTGATATCTCTCAGCGCATAAGCTGTTATTTCCCAGTTCCCTCTTCCACGTGCTCAACAAATTGGAGAGCACGAAGAAACCCCAACCAAACAAATTGGAGAGCACGCAGCTGTAATTTAACATCCTACTTTCTATGTTGCCAGAGATGCTGCAGGAATTGAACGCTTCATAGGCTGTGAGTTTGGCCCATATGAGCAAGGCAGTATGTGAGACTTTACTGCAGGGGGGTTCTCCGCCCGTAAAAGCCAGATGCTTAAGACTATGTATTTTTAAACTTCTCTTAGCTCCTGATTCTGCTCAATGGCACACCTCTCAACATTTCCAGTGGCCAAAGAAAGATAAGTCCCGCCCCTACAACCAATAAGCCCCACCCTTCGATGAATAAGCCCCACCCCCCTTACGCACCTACTTCCCAACATTCCAAATGCAGACAGAGGGACAGACGCTCTCCTGCTCCTCATTCCACTTAGGCCATTTGTGTGTGCCCACACTTGTTTTCCAAAAGAGCCAGCAGCCCGATTTACACGTGATGCCGCCGCCAAATACGTGCATGCGCGGGCGATGCGCATCCATTTCCGGCCGCGAACTGACCGGGTCGGCGATCGAGGTCTTAGTTTGTCATTCCATCATTTCCCCATTGCCCTCCCAAGTGCTTTTTCAGGAAGGAAAGCAGGAACGTGATGTGTGAGACTCAAATACTAGCCTCTTTGTTTTTTTCTCTCCTAAAAGAAGGTCTTTGACCCCTGCAGGAGGAACAGTGGTATTCAGCACTGAAGGAGGGAGGGTCCCTCCTAAACAGGGACTGTTCGGAGCTACGCAATGGGCCAGGACCCATGTACAGTGTGTTTTCTCCACAGCTAATGGAGAAAACACATAAGAACAGCCATATTGGGTCTGACCAATGGTCCATCAAGCCCTGTATCTGACTCATCTTGGTTACTTGGAGGAAGAACCCAACAGGTCACAATGGGGGGGTCATCCATTCCCTGTTGTCCACTCCCAGCTTTTTACTAGAAGGACGAAACTAAACTACACTGCCTAACTGAGTCAGACCAATGGTCCATCTTAACCCAGTATTGTTACAACCTGACACAGCAGCAGAGGTTTCAAATTTGAGTCCAAATCCGGCTCTTCCAGGGTCTCAACCAGAGGTCATCCCGGCATGCTACCTGAGACCCCTCCAAGCCCCCAGCAGAGGCCTCCCCCAGGTGTGCTACCAGGGATCCTGAAGTGGAGATGCCGGGGATTGAACCTGGGATCTTATACATGCAAAGCATGCGCTCTTACCACTTGAGCTATGCCCCCCCTTTAAAAAAAACCCTCCCCCTCACCCCTGGATCAGAACCACGAGCCCGTCTACCCTGATGTCCCTGCCCCACAGAGCAGCCCCATCCAGTTTGGTCCCTCTCCTTCCCCTGGATCAGATGTATGGGTCCAGCTAGCCAAGTATCCCCCAGAGGCCCATCTAGTATGGTATTTCCCCCCGCCCCCCGCTGCCCCAGATCAGCCCCACAGATCCATCTAGGCTAGAACTCTGATGTTCGCCAATGGAACAGACACTGCCTAGGGCGGTGGTGGACTCGCCTTCATTGGAGATTTTCAAACAGAGGCCGGATGGCCGTCTGTCGGGGGTGCTGTCACTGTGGTTCCCTGCCCTGAGCAGGGGGTGGGACTAGATGGCCTCCGAGGTGCCCAGTCTAAGCGTCTATGATTCTATTCTATGATTTACTAGTTAAGGAGGAAAGATCAAGCTTTGCCTGACGCATCCCAAAACGTGCTTGGGATGACAGAGGCAGTGGCCCATATTTGCCATCTCAGCAGCCTGGCGCTTCCTTGCTACAACCTGAACTTTTCCCCCTTTTTATTTCTGTAAACAGTTGCACTTTTATGGTGTTGTTTTCTGGAGCAATTGTCCGACTCTTTCTAACCTGCTTTTCTAGGTAGTGCTTTTCTGGATAGTGGCTGTGGGTTCAAGAACTTTGCAACAACTTTCCAAAGTTTCTGAAATTTTCCAACGTTTTCTGAGGTCCGGAATTCCAGAATTCCGGTGTAGCTGACCTGAATAAAATTTGAGCAACCATTTATTTATTTATTTATTTATTTATTCAGTTTCAGGTCATTCAGTTTGGTTAATTTATTTTAATACTTTCCAGTCAATTTTGTCAGGGGCAATGAAAATGGGTGAGGCAAATACTGGAAACGGTCAAAATGAACAAAATAAACCAATTGGACCAAACAACTCCAAAAGATGGACATGGGTAATCAATAGGAGTGGGATTCCAGGTAGAATATCGGTTTGGGTTTTTTTCAGTTTCGGTTATTTCTGAATTTCGGATCTCGTTTTGGTTTTTGATTTTCCATTTTTCTCCCACTGAAGTCAATGAGAACAAACTGCAATGAAAAAAACTGAAACAAAATCAATGGGGGGGGGGGGGAAATGAAATGAAATAATGGGGGGGGGGAGAGAAAACACCAGAACTGAAAAGATCTGGAATTAATCCAAAATAGCCATTTTTGAATGATTTTGGTTCTATCCGAAACCAAAATTCCCACCCCAATCAATCAATTAAGTAGCATTCACAGCTTGGATTATTCATTTTGTTTTGGATCATTTGGATTTGGTGGGTTTGGACATGCTGACAGATACTTGTTTCAGCTCTGCTTCCCACCTTCTTTGGCTTGAATTTGGATTTGAATGTGGTTTTGAGGCAGGGAAGGGACAGTTGGAGTTGGAAGGATAGAGACAGGGTGTATACAGTCCTCTGAACACTGACAGGGAAACCAAACTGCTACCTGATCTCCCCCAGTCCTGACTTTTACCCAGCCGTGCATCATTCCTGGAACAACTTGATCCTGGCCCAAGATGGCAGGCCTCACAGTTTGGGAATCACTCCTTAAGGGACACCTCAAGCATGATGTCATACTCCTTGGTACCGTTGAAGAGAGAACTCACAAGAATGGGTATCCATCAGAACTATTGTACTCAATTCAACTCAACAACATAGGGTTCTAATCATTACCCAATTAGTGCTTGATGGGCTACCCAATGTACCAAGATACTACCGATGGCTGTTATGGATTAATCCGCACCGAACCACAACATGACCTGCCAATTGGGGATCCAGGGATACATATCTGGATTTTCCTTCACCCGCATTCCCGCATTCCCTGGGGCCCTGCAGTGGCCTCGGAGGGCTTGAGCGAAACGCCGCTGCTACGGCGAGGCTCTGGCAGGTTTGCTGTGGCATGCTCTCTGCTCCGGATCATGCATGTACAAAATGGCCCCAGGGACTGCCTTGCACAAATGGCTGCCATGTGTATCCAAAATGGTAGAGGCACAATCTGTCATTTTGGCAGTCACCATTTTGTTGAGGGCAGTGGCCGTTTTGTGCATGCACAATCCAGAGCAGGGAGCACATCTGCTGTAGCCGGCCCTGCAATAGCAGTAGCTCTTCAATCAAGTACCCCGAGGCTGGTAAATTACTACTCCAGAGACCTGGGGAATTGAGGTGGGGGTTGGGAGTTGTCCACATTGTTTTGGGGCTAGGGATGGGAATATGAATCGGTTTCCCATTGACTTTAGTGGCAAAATCTGAATCCGTAAATCCAAATCCGTAATTAATCTGAAAATCCATCCGTACTCCCATTCCTATAATTTATCGTCCATCTTTACTGATTTACTAACCACCTGGACTGATTTATCGACCACCTGTACCAATTTACCGATTGTCTATTCCAGTTGCCTGGTTTTCCATTACCAAAATCAGTCAGCAAAATAGAATTTTGGGGTAATCAGTAATTTTGGGGTAATCAGGTGCCCAACCCGTACTTCAGTATCGATTGGGCATCGGACAGACCACCCCAAACTTGTAGTGATTACCGACATGTACCAAATGGGCTACTGGTTTCAACTCTACCCCCTGGCCATTTTGGAGGATTTTGCCAGTAAGACCTTCTCCTGTACATGTTTCTTCTGTTGAAAAATGGGGGTGGGGAGGTGCTACACTATGGCTTGCCTTCCCCTGGTCCTTCTCCAGCCCTGCACTCCTGCTCCATCTGACAGTCCTACCAGGAGACCCCCGTGCCTGCCCAAATGATGCTCAGCTCACATTTCAAGAGTTTTCCTCTCCAACCATCACAGGCACCTCGCCTCGCTTCCCCTTCACTATAGCTGCAGCCTAATGACATCTGACAGCGAGAAAAAGCATGTGGGCATATGGTGACTTGCCGCCTTCACAGCGATTACAACAACCATTGTTCTCTCCGGCGTTGTGGCTCTTAGAAGTAAAAGAGCTTACGCAGAGCACATCCCCAGGCGCGTCTTAGCAGGTTTCGCACAGCAAGCAGAAGAGGAACTGCACTTGCAAACTGCCTTGCTCTAACGACGTTGGGAGTCTTGCAGCAGAGGAACGCTCTTTATTAAAGGACCCTGCAGCTCCACTGCAAAGTACAGTTATCATAGCCAAGAGCCCATCCCAATTAACTTGGGAGAATGTATCGTGTACTTCCAGGCAAGGTGGAACTTATTCACTGGGTCAACCAGCTTTTTGAGTCTTGGCGGCTCAGAGTGGACAATAACTTCCCAGCCAAGGGCTACAATTTCCCCATCCTCTATATCTCTTATGGGGTTGGCATTTGATGACCCTCCTCCTGGGCTTAATTTTGTTCTGCACCTCTGCAATGTAATTCCACTGACTCTGATTTTAAAATGATGGTTTGTTTATATAACACCAACAGTGTACCTGGCACTGTACAGTTGTGATTAGAGACAGATCACTATGTCCCATATATGGGCCTCCTTAAGTGTAAGCGGGGTGGTCTCCCTAAGTAGCAGTAGAGATGTGCGAACAGAACCGAGTTCAGATATTCAGTTCGGTTCAAAAATCGACTTCTGTTCAAAAGTTCGTTTTGGTCGACTGAACTATTCGAGTTCAGTTGAATTCCGATCTTCCGAACTGAGTTTGTACATTCAAAACTGGTTTGTTTGGCCTTCTGAACTGGTTCAGATTCGACCAAATAGTTTGGTCGAATTCAAGTTCGGTTTGAAAGTTCAGTTCGGTTGACCAAACTATTCGAGTTCAGTTCGAACTCCGAACTTCCGAACCGCGTTCTCACATCCCCAAGTAGCAGCCCTGCCCAGGCCCCCAGCCAGCCTTGGACTCCCCCACAAAAGTAGTAGTGGTGACCTAGCCCCAACCCCCTTGAGCAGGAGCAACCCCAACAAGAAGGAAGTTTTCAGGCCTGGGGGCGAGGGTAGCACTCCACCGCTACCCTTTCTGAAAACCTTCCTCTTGACTGGACAAGACTGAGCACAAATAGAAAAATTTCAGAGTGGGTGAGGGAAGAGTGTAGGCACCACTCCCTCCTCTACCCACTCTGAAAATTTCCTAGCAGTGCTCAGGTTACTTGCAAACGGTTCCCCCTAGAATCCAGGGCTTGAACTCAACTGATCCCCCTCACTTCATAGTAGCTATGCCTGAGGGTATTGCAATTTAGAAGGGGCAGGGGGAAAGGCACATGAGGAGGGGAAAGTGGAAGCTTTAAGACAAATAAATAGAAGTATTTTTTTGGTCAGCGTACAATTAACTGAGGAAACATCAAATTAACCAAGGACATTGTGAAGACCAATAGCATAACAGGTTTATTAGAGTCACCCCCGCGCCCCACCACTGGGAGTATTGCTGGCGGGGGACACCAGCCTGCCAGAGGGCCATACCCCCAAAACTTCCCTCAGAGCCCTTATCTTCAGCAGCCGTTCCGGGCATACCCGGTGCCCCAGGGGAATCCCAGCCAATGTCACAACAGCATCAGACACCGGAGATTCCCTCCACAGAGTCGCAGGGCACAGGGGAGGGGCCAATGCAGCTGCACTGCTCTCAGTGCCTGCAAGCACGCTGAGGGGGCGTGGCAGGCGGTATAAACACCAGCACTGCAAAGCACACAGCGCCGGTGATCAGAGAAACTGGCCTCTGTCTCGAGAGTGCTATTGCTTCCCCTCCTGTATCCTTCTGAGTCCCCCCCTCTTCCCTGCCTTGATAGAGCTTACGAGCATGTGGAGTGCTGCCTTCCTGGTGTGTGGTGAGTGCGGTGAGTCCCTTTGTATCTTTTCCCCTGGTGAGTGTGGATGGGTGATAGATGGAGTGTCTGAGCGACTGCGTATGCCCCCCCCAACCCCTTTTGGGGTCCGTCCATCCCTTATCTGTGTGGTTGAACCTTGCCCTCTCTCCCTGTGGCCCTGGTCCCTGACCCCTCCTACCTTCACTGTTGACGCACGCCTTACCTCCCCTTAGTGGTGTGTGCGGTGTATGTGGGGTGGTTGAACGGTGAGACGGGACACTCCAGTACCATCTGCTTGGCTCCCTATGATGGTAGAGGCCTAATCTCTTGTGGATTCCATGGCCATTACTCTATCCTGACGGGCATGTTAACTCCAACAGACACGCCTAGAGCATGGGTCGGGGGTGTCCGCGACTCACACCACTGACTCCCAGGTGCTACTAGGCTCCGAGAATTACCTTCTGTCCTCTCCCGTGACAAGTTTTTTTTTTTAAAAAAGGATTGGATAAGTCCTTAAAGGATAGAGCTGCGATAGACAAACCACTTACACTGGAGTAGCCCTGTGGGCTTCCCTGGCGAAACGGCACTAGGGATGGGCGAACGCGGTTCGGAAGTTCGGAATTCGGCTGAACTCGATCTGTTCGGTCAACTGAACCGAACTGAATTTCCGAACTCGAATTTCAAACCAAACCGAACTGAATTTCCGAACTCCGTTCTGTTTGTTTGTTGTAGTGGCAAAAAACACAAAAAACCCTGATTTTGAATGGTCGAACTTGGTTTGGAAGTTTGGAATTCGACCGAACTTGGCCTGTTCGGTCGACCGAACCGAACTTCCGAACCGAACTCGAATTTTAAACTGAATCGAACTGAACCGAATTTCCGAACTCCATTCTGTTCACCCATCCCTAAGCGGCACTACTCCAGAGAAAGTGGCTTGTGGAACACTGCCCAGGCCCATCAAGAATTCGAACTCAAGTTGGTCAGGGGCTGAGGCCTCTGAATGTCGGGGGCTGAGAGTGAACAGCAGGAAATGGATCACTCAATTCTAGAGCGGGAAACAAGCAGCCACCAAAATGGCAATATCCATCAAAATTGCAGAATGCAACCTGACCAGGTAACATCGGGTACTAATTGGTACCTGATTAATGTCTGAATGGGCTACCTGAATTTACTGCAGTTTGGCCTGATTTTCTGACTTCCGATTTTCTGAATTTCTGTCTTGATTTGTTCACCGATATATCATTTTACCAATTGGTGCCAAATGGCAAAATGGTAAATTGGAAACAACAATACTGGTGTTTTGGGGTAATCAGGTGCTCAACCTGTACTTGGGCACTGGTGATCAGGTACCCAATGGACTATTTGAAAATGCAGGTATTACCTGCTGCTATACTCTACCTGCCTCAGCTCTATAATATGACTTATTCTGTTATTTTCTGAAGTAACCAAGCTTGCCACTGTTGGAGGCAGAATGTTGGCCTAGATGGACCAGTGACAGAGCCGTCAATGGGTGAAGTTTGGTAAAGAATAGTAGATCCAACATGTGCCCAGCCTTATGTGTTGGACCAGTTATCATCTGGACAACCCACAGTTGTCATAGATGCCGTGGTGTTCTGCTGTAGCCCTAAAGAGTTGGTCATGCTTAAGGCTACCATGAGAGCCAAAGTTCTCCAAGCATAAGGCAAACTTGGCAACATATGGTGCATCTGGGAGGATTTGATGCCTTTTACTTGTGCACAAGCTGGATGCTTGCCCATAGAGTTGGCCTTGGTCTTTCTAAAGATAACAAAGCAAAACAACAGTCTTCAGAGCCAGGGGTAGTCTCCTGGTTTCCTGTGTCAATAGACGCAGCATGCTTTCCACTAAAAAATGTAAGACAATTCAGTGCCTTTGTGATCTCCCCATGTCATCAATAAATACCAGCTGTTTTGGATGCAAAGGCCCAGTATGAAGACAATGGGGAAAATCCTATACCCCATGTGCCCCACGTGCAACTTGCACATGCGCCCATACATGGAAACCATGCACATTTCAATTGGAAGCACATTGGGCCATGTGGAACCCACTCAGGACCCACGCGGATCCGACGTGAATCCTGCTTGGGATTGCGGCCAATGATATGTGCATGGACTTTGTGCTAGCCTGAGATTTTGGAAACTTGGATTCAAATCTTCTGCCAATGACTTCTTGTGTGACCTTGGGCAAGTTCCTTAGTTTTTCTGTGACTTAATCCCCTAGCTTTAAAATGGCAATGAGACTGATCCACCTACCTCAGAGGGGTAGTTTGAGGATGAATTCATTGAGCTCTGTCTCTCCCTCTCCCTATGGTCCCTTCTCCCTTCCCTCCCTTCCCTCATCTCTCCTAGATTGTAAGGTCCAAATACTACTACTACTACTACTACTACTACTACTACTAATAATAATAATAATAATAATAATACATTTTTATATAGCACCCCCTAAATAAATAAAATAATTAATGATTTTTTTTTCAATGCCAAGACATTTCTGGAGTTATATAAATAGACAACAACAACAACAACAACAACCTGTGAAGGTTGGAGGTTGAACTAGATGGTCTTGAGGTCCCAACTAGAGCTGATATGGGTATTTTATTTAGTACTCACAGGTAATACCCACATTCTCAGGTACCACTTCAGGTATCCAAAGTGGGTACCGATCAGATACCTAGAAAGCTGAGAAGTTGGTAACTTCCAGTACCAGTTTTTCAATTTTCCAATTGGTATAGTGGGTTGGAAAACAAATACATTGGAATAGAAGTTAGGGAAAAAAATTGGGCCCATAAGTCAATTTTCCAGGATAGGAAGCTGGCTTTCCTGGACCAGAAGTCTATTTTCTGGGATGGAAAATCAATCAATAGGTGATGGAAGTCAATAAAGAGATAAAAAAGTTGAAAAATTGGTCCTGGAAGTTGACAAAAAGTTGACATTGTGGGACATCAAGTCCCCAAATCAAGTTCGGACTGGGTACTGATTGGTCCCCGATGTTGCAAGGTGAATTCGGGTACTGGAAATTTGTCCGGTATCCCCGTTTTTGCAGGTACTCCTTTCAGCGCTAGTCCCAGCCGAGTTTTACAATTCTAGCTCCTCAAAAAATATAGACATATGAAGATATGTATGTTCCTCAGATAAATAGAATGGTTTCCAGTCCTCCTGTCACCCTCATCTATCTGGTTGTTTCAGAATAAATGACTCTTACCTTCATCCGTAACAACGGAGACTGGATTGTATTGTCAATTAATTAACTTTGGATCTGAGAGGATTTTTCTTTCATATTCATTACCTCTCCGAAGGTGAATTAAGCTGAGTCTTTCTGTGATACGATTTGACAAACCCCTGAGCATGAATAGGAACTAATCAAGGTGTCAGAAATCAAATCAGTTCTTTTTGTCAGACACTGTGAATGTGATCAGATTCCTCATATCTTGTGAAGGAGATGGGAGGTGCTTGAGACCCAAGCCAGTTTATCACTGTAGATATTTCAAGAGTAAGAATAATTTGATGCCCATACAAGTGTGCATTCCATTGGGACGAGTTGCCAGATCCTAAATATGTTTGACAGGACAATATTTTGTAGCCTTGTGGCCACTGGGGACCTGTGTTCTTTGCATTTTCCCCATTGCAGACAGTGGGGAAAACAAACAGGGCATTTTTAGACACATGTTAAAGTTCCGGATGTTTCAGTCTTCTGGGTTTACAAGTCCACAAGTAAGTTCCGGATTCATTTTTCAACCAATGGCTGAGACTATTGTCCTACCCAAGATTATCTTCAGGTACCCAGGTAAGTCTCTCAGGTAAGTCAAGGAGTCTCTCTGTGCCTCCGTTTCCCACATGGAGATAATAGTTCTGTCTTATGTGGCAAGACTTTTGTGAGATAGATAGATAGATAGATAGATAGATAGATAGATAGATAGATAGATAGATAGATCATTTAAAAACATATGCTGTGGGGGGGTGGGGGTGGCAGATCTGTGTGCACTTGCTGGGAGGGCACACTCACTTCTGGTAGGCGTAGAAGGGTTTAGACAGCAGCAGATGGGTATGCACTTGGTGTGCACCCCCATCCACCTTCCGGCCACCCATGCCCCCGCACTGACCAACCCAGGTTTTCCCGGTAGCTCCATGCAGGGAAATGGGTGGAGGGCCATGGGTTGCGGGATCATGTGCCCACCCACTGTCACTTTTAAATGGACAGTACAACCCATGTCCACTGAGTGGACTTACGTGGTCCTGTGTTGTCTAAAAATGGCCTGAGATACATTTGGATCTCGGGAAATATTTCTGCCTTTTAGAAAGAGGATGTCAATAAACAATGAGAAAAGCAGACATAACTGGTCCTAAATTTGAAGGAATTAAAGATGGTCAGTGTTAAAATCCTCCATGAGGGTAGGGCCGGTTTTAAGCAGTGAAGGAGAGCAGAAGTGGATGGGTCTTGCATCATGCTAGCTACTAGCACTGATGTTATCCACTTGGAGGACTGTGTTGCCAAACAGCATAGACGTGACTGAACCCGAAGTCCGGGAGGCAGTATGCAAGATGAAAATGAGAAGACAACAAGATCTGAAGAGCCAACAGCCAAAGTCATACAAATGAATTGCAAGAGTTATTTTAAGGGGATCAGAAGAAGGTTGTTTGAGGGGACTGTTGTTGGGAAAGGGAGAAAAATTTGTCAAGAACCTTCAATGGTTTCTACACATCCAGACAAAGCTGCTAATTTTTGTGTTATCTCTCCTTCTTCTCCACCCTGGGAGGGAGCGGCGATGAACACGTACAGACTGTTTTCCAGAGCTTCTGTGGCCATTAGTAGCCTTTGGAGAGAATGACAGTCAAGGGTCAAAGAAAAACAAAGGCCCCGCGATCATAACAAGCTTCAAGGAAGACAAAGGAGTGACGGTTTTTCTGCTGGTTGGGATTAAGGCCTGTGTGACCTACTAGGTCAGATGGGGAATATTTCCACCACAAACTCAAGCCAGTGAGGGTTTTAATTGAATCAATGGACTCACAGTCCTCTGCCTGTGCTTTTGGGAGAATAGACAGTTGCAAAGAGCTATAATGGAAGCAGATATCACTGACACCATTAGGGAAGTTTATATTTGGAGAATCCTGAATCAGTGCAGGGGGGGCGGAACTCAGTGATCCTTGAGGTCCCTTACAGTCTTTTGTCTCTGGACACTGAGGCTGATTCCAAAGCCCACAAGCAGCAAAACCAGTGTACATGGACCTTGAAACAGCCGTGCTGTCAGGACTATGGCATGTGCGCAAGTCACGTAACCCCGCTTCTCTGAGGGAAAGGCGAGGAGGCGAGTGGGGGTGGCCTCACAGTGAACAAAATAAAAATAACCCACTGTAAAATGTCCCCATGACTGTTCTGCACATGCATAGTGGGGGGTTTGTGTGTATGTGAGAGAGAGATCTTGTGAGATTTCACCCCGGGGGTTGAGATCTCGACGGGATCTTGGTCCCAGCAGAAAATCCATGAGATAGTTTGCGAGCATCAAGAATGATTCTCGCTTCAGACCTTCACTTGATGTTCTCAGGAGAAGCAGCAGGTGGCAGTAAAGTGAGGGAGGTGGGGGTAGAGAGTCTAAGAGGAGATGATCTGGCTCTGGATGTCTTTTCCCTCATCTTGATGCTGGTGTTTCCCCCAGTAGAGCTGGACCTTGACAGCTGCAGGTAAGGCAGGGCAGGAGTAGAAGCAAGAGAAGCTGATGCCCTTACCTGGGCTTGAGAGGGATTGTCAGGGACGGGGTCTTGGGGAGGTCAAGGGGAGAGCTGAAAGAGCACCTGTGAAAACGAGAATACCTGTTGAATTTCTGGTACCCGAATTGACTCAAAAATATCGGGTACTAATTGGTACCTGATTACAACCCAGTTCAGGTACCTGATGTCCTGAAATGTCCTGGAATGTTGACTTCTGGTGCCGGTTTTTTGTTTTGTTTTCCTCTCCTGATATTTCGACCGGTAACCACTGCCAGAAGTTACCAATTTTGCCTGGCATCCAGGTACCCAATCAGCAGATCGGTAGCCCATCAAATTTATTTATTTATATTTATTTATTTTCATTTTTTAGCTGCCCCCTTCATGCCTACAGCATCTCAGGGCAGCGTACAAAATACCGGAGAGTAGGGATGGGACTATCGGTGAATTATAGGTTACTGGTTTTATCAGTTTCGGATTAATCCGATATTGGATTCACCGGTATCGTATATCGGTTTTTTAACATTGCCGATTTTTCGGATCTTTAACATTGCGGCCATTGCTAAAATGGCCGCAATGTTAACGATCTGAAAAATCGGCAATGTTAAAAAAATGATACGGTGATACAGATATTATCGGTATTATCGGATTAATCCAATATCTCCAATTATCGGCATTATTGGATTAATCCGATACCGATAATCCCATTCCTACCCGAAAGGGTTCTCGAATATGTGGGTATTACTCAAGGGTACCAAATTAGATACCAGTTTCTTCACTACTCAGGGGGCATGCCCCTAGCCTCCCGGTTGTGCCCCTGGCAGGTGCACCTGTGGTGTTGAATATGCAGTGGCCACCTGCGACCCAAGGGCAGTGTTGTGATGGATCCATTTCTTTGTATTTCAGGCCAGAAAGGATTGGGGAAAATTTCTCAGGGGAAGTTCTGGAGCACGACACAATGAGGGCACTACAAAAATAGCTTTACTTAGCTGCCTGGAAGGCCTGGACGCTGGGGCAGTGGCCCCACATTGCCCCACCTGTAGCTACGTCCCTGTTTGTTAGGATGGTCTTCTGTGCATGAGCACTTGGCACGAGCATCACTCCCATTGACTCACGTCAATAGGACTCACGGCCGTGCTAACTGCTAGCCTGTGAGATATCCAGCCGAGCATCATGCCTTGTCTATGTGGGAATCCGAATGCTAAGCGAAATCCTCTGGCTACCTTGTGCCAGTCTTGGCACTTTGCCGTGGCACATGTCCCATTCCCTTCCATGGGACTTGTGCCCCTGCTAACAGCTAGCAAAGGCTCCGTGCATCCAGAGGATCCTGCTCTGTGTGTGGCATTGCTGAGATTACAAACCTTGCCTGCCCTGCTAACAAGGCCAACTCTGACCCCAGTGTGTGCCAGAAGCAGGGTGGCATCATTGGCTGTTGCCAGGGAAACACAGAATCCTGAACTCGGATCTTGCCTGCATGAAGGAGGAGGGAGGGCCTGGCTTTTTGGCTGCATTTGGTTGTAAACTATAAACTCCCAGAGATCCGGCTAATGAGCGGGGGACATTAAAGAGTCTTTTATTTATTAGAAAATAAAATGATCAAAGCACTGCCACGCTCCATGAAAAGCAAGCAGCGGCTTGTGCTATGAGCATTATCACATCCTGCTAAAAGCTCCCTTTAAAGCGGTGCATTGTCACCAGTGACAGTGAGGTGGGAATCAACACCCCCCTACACCCGCCCAGTTGTTAAGGCGGCATTGTATGCTGCATCTTCCTAATGAGATTTAATGAAATGGACAGCAACCCAAAATGAATGCAAATGACTTGCCACTTCACACATTCCAAAAGGATTAGATTATCATTAATGCCGTCATGAAATATTTAAACAATGTGTATATGAAAAAAATTATGAGACTTCAAAGCCTGTCTGTATTTTATGGCCATATTAAAGCAATTGTGAGGGTTTTTTATGTACTAAGGTTGAGCGTGGGGAGGGTGTGTGGGCGTATGGGTGTGTAGAGTCTAGAAGTCGGGTCACACAGTCACGGTTCAGCCATCAAAGTTCTGCCCATGAGAGGGTTAGATAACTTTGTGGTTGGTAAGAGCATCAACAACTCTTAGAAAGGATGTTCAAGGGATGCAACTTTGGACTTATGGTGTTCTTAGACCTCTGGGTTTGCTGTCTGGCAAGGAAGGGATCAAGCCACAAATTCCTGGTGCTTTCTTCCATATTTTCCTCCCATACTTTCCCATTCTGGCTCAACATTGAACAAATGCATGTTCTGATTCCCTTTCACCAGAATCAAGTGAAAAAAATGTTTGGCCGATTGGCGAATGTGCAGTACAGCCACAGCCATTTTATGGATGCAAAATGGTTTGGTCGGAATTCTGATTGAACAACATTTAGATCGATCGGATTTCCCACCAAAATTCTGATCAAAAGGAACTCCGAATGAAATTCTAATTTTGCAGAATATTTCTACAGAACCGGAATGGCTAATTAGAACCACACCTTTGGGGGGGAGGGGTGTGTGTGTCACCCTACGGAACTGATTAGCAACAGATTTAAATCAAATACAAGGAAATACTTTTTCACCCAAAGTACAGTTAAGTTGCGGGACTCATAGCCAAAAGAGGTTGTGAAGACCAATAGTGTAAATGGGATTTTAAAAGTATTGGACAAGTTTGTAGAAGATAGGTCCATTAATGGCTATTAATCAAGTTTGGTCAGGGAATTAGATCTCTGACTGCAGGGCTCATGGCTGAGAGTGAACAGCAGGATCTGGATCACTCTATTATGTCCAGTTGTGAACTTCCATAAGGTGATTGAAGTTGATTGTCGGAGACAGAGATGGAACATTAGCCTGACCACGTATGCAACATCTTATGTTGCACCAAAAAAACAGTGATACAGTAAACACTAGTGTGGTAATACGGTAAACAGTGCACCATGGTATTATGCAGTAACACAGTCAATTGGTAAAATAGTTAACTGATTAATCTGCCCAGCGACATTTTGGTATCTGGTTGTCACTGGAGCACAGGTACAGAAAGGGCAATCCTAGTCAGGCCAAAGTTAGGCTGCCCCTCAGATTTTCTTCTTTTGTCTTAGAGCTTGGACCCAACTTGCATAAATGGGTAATTTCAGACATTACGAGATCACAGTGAACCACAGTGAACCACAGAGAATCCTGCGGTGTGGCCAAAGAGCCATGAACGATCAGCGGTGTCCAGATGCTCACCACAGTCAATCACCCATAGGGGCCAAATCCAACCACGGTTCTGGAGGTCCGGATGGGACCATCACCAGAATCGTGGTCAAAGAGATTCCCACCGGGAAACTGTCGAACGTAATGACTGAACAACAACCACCGGGCAGGATCAGAATGATCCCCAGCCGTGGCGAATGCACGCAGCAATGGGCAACACACAGACCGGGGAGGGAGATTTAAAGGGCACACAGCAGCAGGGGAATGTGGCGGGATGGAGCAAGGCAGAAGGGTGAGGAGACCAGAATGCGAGCGAGGCAGGGAGGAGGAGGAGCAGCAGCAGCAGCAGCAGCAGCCACAGCAACAGCAGCAGCAACAGCAACAACCCGGGCAGGCCACCCCAGAGGGGACAACCGGCCACAGGACAGATGCACCCCAGAAACACGTATGGAGAGTGAGGGGGGCCTGCACAGCGCAAGGGGACACGAAGGGGGTGCCCGACGGGATGGGGCAGGGAGGCGGGCCATGGTTCAGAAGGACCGAGGCACCTAACCCCCCCTTTATGATCCACAGACCCAGAAACGGCCCCGCGAGCTGGAGCCTCCAGAGGAGACCAGTGGAGGGGAAGCGGAGGAGGAACCACAGAAGGAGGGCACACGTGGGAGACGCAGGTACCAGTGAGGGGGGTAATGGGGGCACAGGGAGACCCAGGACTTTATCCGGAACTGGGGGTCCCTGAAGCACCAGCTGGAGCTAGCCATGAGCAAGAGGAACAAGCATATGTTCACGGAGATCGTGCGGGACATGGAGGCAGCGGGGCACCACAGGACTGTGGGCCAATGCCGTTCCAAGGCCAAGGAGCTCAAGTGGGAGTACAAGGCCATAAAAGACAATAACCGGTGGTCCAGACATGGAGCACAGACCGCCCCCTACTACAAGGCCCTGGACTGCATCCTTCACATGAAGGGCTCCATAGTCGCCCCATGGCTCGTGGGGAGCGCCATGGTCTAGGGCAGGGAACGGGTAGACGTGCCCCCACCCCTGGCAGTCCCGCCCACAGGCACCGACTCCAGGGACCCAGCCCCCACAGATGAATGCCCTGGGACCTCGGGGACCAGCAAGTCCCCCTCGTGAACCAGCAGCAGGAGCCCACAGATGCAGTCTGACTCGAGCAGATCCGAGGCCGGAACACTGGTGACCCTGAGCCAGTGGACACAGGGGGAGCACAGCCACACAGAGGAGCCAGCGTCGGAGGGATCCGAGACAGACATAGAGGGTAGGCAAGTGGTTGGGATGGCAAACGGTCCATAGGGGGCGTGCCCAAGGGTGGGGTGGGGGCCCACAGGGCACAGGCCCGTCCCCACAGCCCCCGGGAACCAGGGAACATGGGAAGTGGGTCGGGGTGTATAGGGGGCCTACCCGAGCACAGAATGGGAGAACAGATGCTGATGACCAGGGGGCACTGGCCCCTGGTGCCAGGGAGTGGGGGAGATGGTGGGATGGGGACCGGGCCCATGCAAGGGTAACGCAACCCCCCACATCTGTTCCCCAACAGGTACACACATGGCCTGGCACATGAGACTGGCAGGTGAGGACAGTGGGGAGCAGCTGCAGAAGTAGCTGGTGGACCATGGTGAGGTACCATGGTAGGGGGGCAGAGGGGGTGCAATGAGGGCATGGATGGGTGGGAGAGTCACGCCCCCCCGCCCCAGTATGGTGTGCCCATTTCCTTGAGGCGGGGGATGGGGGAAAAGCAGAACCACAGGGGAGCACCAAGGAGGAGGCGCATGCCCTCCACGATCCGGGCACCCCCTAAGACCACCTCCAGTGTGGCTCTGGCACTGGTGGCAAGGGACCAAGCCTTACTGATGGTCACCTATCGGCTCCCCAACATGGAAACCAGAAGAGCCCCCACCAGCCGTCCCCGTGCCCTTGGCACAGAGGATGCGGTAGCAGAAGGCACGGGTGCAGTGCTGGAGAGGGGACCTGGTGGCGGAGATAGTCTGGACCAGCATGGAGCAGGGGGAGCGGATGATAACTGCCATTGACTACATGGAGGCAGCCATGGAGAGGGCTCTTCAGCATGTGGAGGCCAAGAACCAGCAGCTGGTGGTGGAAATGCACCAGGAACAGCAGTAGGAGCACCGGGAGCACACGCCGCAGATGGAGGCATTGGGGCAGCTATGTGATTCCATAGATAGGCTGGCCAGTGAGCACACGCGGAAGATGGACCGGTCCCTGGACATAGGCACCTCACTGCTGCTGCATGCAGGGATCATGGGAGCCTACATCATGGCAGCCACTCCACCCGGCACCATACCAGTCCCAGCACCTCAGATGCCCCCCACGGTGCACCTGCTGCCACCACCACTACTCCAGCCACTGGCATGGCTTCTGGGCCCCCGCATCTGTCTCCCAGTCCTACCCAGTCTTAGGAGGTAGCAGCCACACAGGGGGCCCCCTCCGGCACTGCCAGCACCACCCATGCCCCCCTACCCACCACACAGGATGGTCTGGACCCAGAGGCCTCCCAGGACACAGTTGGGGATACCGACAGTGGGGGTGAGGGGAGCTGTCAGAGCTCCATGGTGCCCACAAGGTGGCTGAGGGGACAGCCCAGGAAGCAGCAGGGGCGGGGGGGATGGGGTCAGGGGTGGGGGTGGTAGGGCGGGCCGGGAGCAGCAATGGGGGGGGAGGGGGGACAGGACAGGGGGAACCTAAAGGGCAATAAAAGTACGGATGTACAGAAACAACAGCTTTATAGAGTTATTATTACAGGTATTGTGAAGGGGTCGGGGGATCGCCTCATGCGTGGCACGAGGAGAGGACAGGTGGGGCATGCCATGGGGAGGCCCCAACATGGCCTTGGTTGAGAAGAGGTGCTGGGATGGCCGGTGCCATGAGCCACCCGTGTGGCCAGGGTGGGGTCCTGGGGTCCAGGAGTGGTGAGTGGCAGCCTGGGGGGAGCCCCCCCAGCACACTCAGGCCCTGGCATCGCTGGATATACACTTTGCCAGGGCAGCACGGATCTGCTTGGCATAGCGGTATTCCCTTCGGTTCTCAGTATTCACATAGAGCGGCACGGGTCCTGGTGGCCACTGTGGAATGGGGAACTCCATGGCAGCCCCATCAGTCTCACAGATGTTGTGCAGGACACAGCAGGCACCGATCACAAGGGCTGAGGTCTCCACAGAAAAGTCCAGCTGACCAGCAAAGCACCGCCAGTGCTGCTTGGGGCACCAAAGACCCTCTCGACCATGGTCCTCGAGGTGCATAGCCAGCCATTGAACAGCACCTCCACAGGGTTCCTGGGGACCAGATATGCCTTCATGAGCCAGTGGAGGAGGGGATAGGCTCGGTCCCCCAAGATTCAGGGGGGCATCAGCACCCCCTCGATCCTAGTCATCCTCATGTCGTCAAAGTCCCTCTGGTACATCCGTGCATAGAGGGGTGAGATGGTGAGGATACGGGCATCATGGCTGTGGCCAGAGTGGCCGGTGAAGATGTCTGTGAAGTGGACCTGGTGGTCCACAACCACCTGGAGCTCCAAGGAATGGTACCCATGCCTGTTGATATATTCAGCAGCATCCCCATTGGAGGGCTTGAGGATCTCGATGTGGGTGCCATACACTGTGCCCAGACAGTTGGGGAAGCCACCAGCCTTGAAGCCGGTCAGCACAGCCTCCTGGTCCATGAGCTGGATCATGTGGTCCAGGAACACACCGTTCACAGCCTTGCAGAAGTCACGGAGGATGCCTATGACGGTGCTCAGTCCCAGACCGAAGTGCTGTGCCATGGACTGGCAGGAATCTGGTGTCGCCAGTGTCCAGACTGCTATGGCCACTCTCTGGACCATGGGTATGGGTATGCACATGTGGGTGTGCAGGTGCTCCAGCCAGGGCGTCAGCAGCTCAGCGAGGCACAGGAGGCACTGCCTGTCCATGCGGAAGTGTGCTCTCCATGCTGCATAGTCCTACCATGCCAGGGCCCCAGCCCACCATTCCTGTGCCCAGTTCGTGACCCAGACCAGCCTTTGTGTGGACATGGCGAGCATGGTAGCGCATCCCGTGGCCACCTGGAGCCAGCGGTGTTGCCTAGCTGCCTCCCGAAGGGCAGCTTCCCACCCTCGGACAAGGAACAGAGCCCGTTGGTACACTCTGGACAGCGCAGGGCCCTGAGCCTGGCCTGGAAGCGCTGGTGCCTGTGGTGGCCGCTCCTGGCCAGGCACCTCTGGATGTGGGTACTCAGGTGGAGCAGGTCCATTGAGAGCCGCAGGTACCACTCCGCACATAGGTCCAGGTGCAGCCAACTTGCTCCCCTCTGGCCCGCGTCCATGGCGGAACCATGGCCATGGGACGGTCCGGCATTTGGATCTCCTGCCCGTGTCCTGGGACCATCCCTGCTCCATGCCCTGCCTTTGCACCTGTGGGGTGGTCCCTGAACACCTGTCCCACCTGCTGAACTCACCACCAACCTGCCAGCGGCAACTTTGTGACTGCTGGAGGCACCCCCCCTGTGTGCAGGCAGGCTCCCAGCATGGGGGCTCGTGCCCCAGGCCCGCATGCGCCCCTCCATGCTGTCCACAGCTGGTTGCCTGTTGTCATCACCTCCCTGCTATCAGTGATTGCTGGACAGTCTGTGCGCTCAGTTTCTGCAGCTGTGCTTGGTCCGCTCCCCACACATCTCTCGCTTGTCGTCCCATATTGCAGCCTGCCGGCTTATCACGTGTCCTTGGAACTCCCCTGCTTCCCTCCCCAGCCCACATGGGAACGTGGGGCCCCTCTCTCCTTGGTGAACCATGGCCGGCTGTGCTGCCCCGGAGCTCTGTGCCCTGGATCGCCTGGTGCCCCCCATAGCTGGACCTTCCGGGAGACCATGGCCCTCTGTGGCCTGCGGCATTCCTCAGCTGTGCAACTGCTGCTCTGCTGCCTGGATACCCTCTCTGGTGCCTATGCGAGTCTGAGCTCCAGCCTTCGCTACTTTGGCTATGAGGCCAGCGCTCACGAGTGCCGGCTCCATGCTGAGGTGCTGGGCCTCCATCCCTTTCCTGATGGGCGTGTTCCAGAGATGCAGTGCTCACATGTGGTATGGTCCCTGGTGGAGGCCATGTTGGCACTCTCGGTGTGTAACCTGGCCAGGTTCACAACCTGTCTGGAGGAGGGGAGCCCTGCCCTGACTGTTTCCTTCTTCGGCTGCATCCACGGGGCCCGTGGCTACCAGAGGTTGCGTGGGGTGGTGTATTACTGCCTGTTGGAGTTTGGGTACCTGCCATGGCCCCCTCCTGCTGACAATACCCTATTGGAGTCCACCGTACCGGAGCTGGTGGCTCTGGCTGCTGTTTGGTCCCATGCTGATGTTCAGGTGGGGCTCACCGGCCCAGATCTGTTTGAAACCTACTACCTCATTGTCCACCACATGGCGGGGCAGGGATACCACCGGGGCATGCTTCACTGACCCCACTATGTGCATCTGGTGGGCCGACCTGTTCCGGGCCCCTTCGTGACCCCGTGCAGCTTACTGTGAGGTCCCCTGTGTATTCATTGCCATGGATGTGTGCCCCACCATGTGCTCCCTATTCCTCCCTGCTGGCTTGGGGCACTGGCCACTTGCTCCTTTCCATCCCAGCCTCGCTGCTGCTCTAGCTGGGTTGGTTGCCTCTGTGCCGCTCGCCTGTGTCGCTGTGCCTGTGGTTTTCCTCTCCATGCCCGGCCCTCCCTTTGGCTGGTTCCTGATGCTGGACACCACTATCATCACTCCCCATGGTGCTGTCATCCCTTGCATGGCCACCCACTCACCTGTGTACATGACCTCCTCCCCCCCGCCCCCTGGGTGCCTCCGTGACTGTGTGGGTCTGAGGCCCCTGGACAGTTCCTTCCAGCTTCCTCCAGGAGGGGGTGGGGGCTGCACGCGCTGCACACCAGTACCATCTCGCATCCATCCCCAGCTGTGCCTTTGCATCAACGCGGGGGATCCCTGCCACATGGACCTGCCTTGGACCGCTCCGGTGCCTTTCCTGGCTTGATTGCCCTCCCCTGTGACCCTGCTCTGTCCTGGTGGGGACCCCTGTGACTTGGGCTGCCTGTTTTGCTGTTGGGTGTCCCGTGCTGTCAGTGGGGTTCTGGGTGCCTTTCACTGTGTCTTTGAACGTTTCTGGCCTGGTCTCCTCTGCTTCCTTGGCCCGGGGCTCCCCCCCCCCCGTGTCTGTGGTGCTGTGTGTGTTGGCCTTTCTGGTGTGCTCCCCCCTTCCTTCCTTTCCCGGTCGGGTGTGTTTGCGTCTGCACGTGTGTGTGTCATTTGAGTTCTGCTGTGTCCGTGACTTCCCTGTGCCTGTTGTGTGTGCCGCCTCTGCCGCTCTTCTCCCTGCTTCCCCTCCCTTCCCATTTCCCTTGTGAGGGCGTTGCCTTTTGGCATTTTTGGCTTCATTTGCCCACAGTCGGCCATATCTGCCTCCCGCCCCAGTGGCTTCTGGGTATTCTGACCATGATCCGGTATCAGTGTAACGTCTGTTGCATTGCCCTAGGCCGTGGTCCAGCCATCCGTTTCCTTTCTGCAGTCCTGCTCCCGTCACATCTGTTCTGGGCTTTCCTGGAGCCAGCTCGCCATGGTGGGAATCCACTGTGGTGACCCGGGAGCGTGTAACGTCTGAAATTACCCAATGTCTCTGCTGTTGAGAGCCTTTACATTTAGTTTTACAACAGAATAATTTGGTGTAACACCTGGCCTTTTGATGCAAGACCCATCATTCTCCTTGCAAACATTACCAGCCCATCCCACTCAGCTGCCTCTGCCTATGTCTATATTAGAACAGTATCTGTCTGTATCAAGGAATGCAGAGGAGCTCATTATCAAAAAGGTCTTTATATGAAGCACACAATTAGCCCGGGAAGTAGATAAAAAAAGCCACAGGGGAGGCAGAAATTCATTTACACACAGCGGCTCATACCATATTAGCAATTCCTTATAGTGTATGGAGCTGTTTGCTAAACTTCCTGTTAAAAAACTAAGCTCAGACTTGTTTGGAATTTAGGACATTGGTATATTTTAGGATGATGCTAGCGGCAGTAGTAATTTTAATATAAACTTCTGTCGACCCTGATTGTGCGTCCTGGCCTTGCATTTATTAACTTTTACCAAATTATAGGGATAACTGCATACCCTGGGTGCACTTTTCTTGCAAAAACTCAAACGTTAGTGGCTCTGTCACTTTGCCCTTTTAGGACATTGTCACTGGCAGTCTGGTGCATGATACCCCAAAAGGAAAATGAGTTACCATTAACCATTCCCTAGAAAACAATTGGATTTTCCCATTGGGGTGACATTGTACACCAGCATATGTTAAGTATTGGGGTACAACGTTACCCCAGCTAAGTTCCATTAGTTTTGCACGGCTAATTTTCATTTCCTCGTCCCAGCTAGGTTACAGTTTCAGCAGAAAATCTGAGCCTGGAGTAAACCTCTGCAGTAAGTATCCATCTCATGCACCCCACGCTCTCTGCTCTCAGTAGGCCTCAAGGTAGGAAGCAGGGTGAAAGGTAGGTGTTAGCCTGGCAATGTGGTGGTGTACAGTGTGTATTTTGACACATGCTGACTTCAGTTGTCACATAAACACCACAAAATCTACCTAGGGTAACAAGCAACCCCACAAAACCAGGAACCTGGTGTGTTTTTTCTCGGACGGGGTAATGGTTAACATGACTCCTCCCATTGATGTCCATGGAACTTTTCAGGTGATGATCTTCTCATCAGTGGAAGAAAGGGGTTTGGAATGTGTAGCCCATAAGGGGATGGATCCTGGAAATCCATTTGGCTGAAACCCATCCCTGTGCAGACATTGGGCCCAAGACTATAAGGCCAAGATAAATCTTTAGGCTATATAATTCTTTATTGGCACTGGCCACTGCCATGACCAAACACAGAATGCTAAAAACAGGCATAAAGAAACAATACACAAACATTTATGAAATATAAAACAAAAATAATTTAAATTACATATAAAATAAAATTTCCTTTATTTATTTATTTATATATTTATTTATACCCCGCCCCTCCTGAACACAGCTCAGGGCGGCTTCCAACAATAAAAACATAAATATAAAACAATTTAAAACATAAAAAATACAATATCAATATTAAGAATTAAGAACAGGCCCTGGGATACATTAAAAAATAAATAGGGTAGGGGTGATAAAAAATGCACTAAACCCCCCCCTCCCCAAAGGCCTGGGCGAACAGCCAGGTTTTACACCTTCGCCAAAATATCAAAAGGCTGGGGGCCAGGCGATCTTCCTCCGGTAGGGAGTTCCAAAGACGTGACCCGGCCACTGAGAATGCCCTCTCCATTGCGGCCTCCCATTTAACACGGGGGACTTCCAAGAAGGCACCCCCAGCAGACCGAAGGAGACACTCTGGGGAACGGAGGGCGAGGCGGTCCCTGAGGTATGAGGGGCTGAGACCGTGAAGGGCTTTGTAAATCAACACCAACGCCTTGAACCTGACTCGGCACGCTATCGGCAACCAGTGCAGAACCCGGAGAACAGGTGTTATGTGCTCCCGACGACCTGTCCCTGAAAGGAGACGGGGCGCCGCATTCTGCACTAGATTCAGCCTCTGAACCAGGCACAAGCAAAGCCCCACATAGAGCGCGTTGCAGTAGTCCACCCTCGAGGTGACGAAGGCATGGATGAGGGAGGTCAGGTCTGGCCCGGAGATGAATGGACGCAGCCTCCACACCAGATGCAACTGGTGAAAAGCAGCCTTTGCGACTGCCTCCACCTGCTGCTCCAGGCAGAGATCCGCGTCCAGCACCACCCCCAGACTCCGGACCTGTTGAGCCATGGGAGGGTGAACCCCCCCAATAAGGGGGGCTGACACCTCCCTCGCTCTCCTCACCACCATCACCTCCATCTTATCGGGGTTGAGCTTCAGTCTGCTCTGCCACATCCATTCCGCCACGGCCTCCAAACACTGGGATAGCACTGAGATAGCAGGGTCTGGGTCCATTGAAAACGAGAGGTACAGCTGAGTATCATCAGCATATTGGTGACAACGCACCCTGAACCCTCTCACGACCTCTCCGAGGGGTTGCATATATACATTAAATAATAATGGAGACAGAATGGAACCCTGAGGAACGCCGCATGATAAAGCGCGGGGGCAAGATGTCTCCTCCCCCAGCACCACCCGCTGGCTTCTCCCCAAGAGGAATGAATGGAACCATTCAAGAACAGTCCCATCCAGAGCCCCCCAGGTCATGCAGCCATCTTAACAGTTCACGGTATCAAAAGCGGCCAAGAGATCTAGTAGGATGAGAAATGTTGAATATCCTGCATCCATCTCCCGGCGGAGATCGTCTACCAAGGCCACCAACGCCATCTCGGTGCCATAGCCGGGGCGGAACCCAGATTGAAACGGGTTCAGGAAACCGATGCTGTCTAGATGCGCCTGAAGCTGGATCACCACCGCCCGCTCAATAACCTTCCCTAAAAAGGGAAGGTTAGAGACAGGTCGGTAATTGGCGAGGAAATCCACGTCTAAAGATGGTTTCTTCAGCAGGCGGCGCACCACAGCCTCCTTGAGACTGGGCGACAACCTCCCCTACTGCAAAGACGCGTTCACTACCCTTGTCAGCACCGTCCCCAACGTCTCCCTGGAGGCTTTCACCAACCAGGATGAGCATGGATCAAGTTCGCAACAAGTGGCCCTCACAGACCCCAAGACATCTGCTGCATTGGCCGGTGTCACTTCCTGAAACTCCCCCCACAAAGATGGACCAGACAGGGCCTCCCTCACCTCGTGCTCTCTACCTACTGCCCCTAATCCAGCGGCAAAGTCGTTCTGAATCCGAGCGATCTTGTCTGCGAAGTAGGTGACAAACTCCTCACAGCGGGCCTGGGACAAGTCCCTGTCCAGGTGGACCGAGGCCGGACTAACCAACCCCTGCACCACCCAAAACAGCTCCGCCGGACGTGACTTCACAGATGCTATGAGGACAGCAAAGAACTCCTTCCTCACTGCCCTCACACATAGGAGCGGAAATGGGCCCTATGGAGAAGTTGGTCAGAGTCAGAGCGAGTACACCACCAGCGTTGCTGCAGCCTCCTGCCTACTTGCTTCATACACCGCAACCCCTTGGTAAACCAAGGGGCTCTGCGGTGACGAGACCAAGGCAGAGGGCATCTCGGATCCACCCTGTCGATGGCTTCCTCCAGCAAGGTGTTCCAAGACTGGACCAGCTCATCCACAGAGTGACCGTCCAAGAAATTCCATACATTTCCTGACAACGATGTATCATATCTTCAAATTTTCACTGTAACTGCATTGGGGTAAATCTTATATTGCTACTCTAGGACTTTACCCTTTGGACCTGAGTCTTTCTTCTCTCCTTTTCCATTAAAAGACCAACACGAGCCATAATCTGTGTTATTTTTTGTTGCCTATTGGAAAGTAATAATACTATTTTTCTCTCAGCTTTTCTGGATATTAGTTTCCTTAAATAAAATATCGCGTAATCTGGCATATTGTGGACAGCGGAACAAGTAACGTACCAGATCCTCAATTTCTTTTAAAAAATGGCATTTTCCTCATACAAGCCCTCAGCATGGAGCCACATTTCATCCTCACAGGATAATTTCTCTCTCTTCAAAGTTAATGCTAATGAATTAACTAAATGCTAATTAATTAACTAAAGATAATCCTTCAGGAAAGAACTTTCATCATTCAAACCAAGGACATTGGGTAAGAACAGACATTACAGAGGCCCGTTGTGACCTGCTTTGGACTGGACCTCACCTGCGTTTGTGTACAAGCACGCCGATGCTGGCCCAGGATTGACCCAGGGTATGTGAGTGGCGAGCCTGGGCTCTGACCTCAGAAAACCTCCAACGTTACAGTCTGGGCTAAGGCCCCCCAAACAGACCAAAGCAGGAAACCATGGGCTATCACATCTGTTGCCTGGCCACCAACCTGGCCTGCATCGGGACTGTCATGGCTGCCCATCATTGGCCTCAATGGATGCCTGTCATGCTGGGAGTGGGGTTCCGGGGACACTGCGAGGGTGGGGGCAGCTGCACGTTTGTTTTTCACCCTGCCTTCCCCATGTCGTTAGGGTGACAGGACATCAGACATGTTTGTTTCATGACCCGACCCAGCCCGGACCAGGTCTGCCACAGTTTTCCTCCCCAGGCTGTGTTGGGCCACTGCAGCACCACCATCACACATGTTTCTACCCAATTTCTGTTCTCCATTGGTCACTTCCCTCACAGTTGGTTCCAGGACTGCTCTAGCTGAGTTGGTCTCAGAGATGGTGTTGAGATCACCTAGGCTCATTGTTCTGGATGATTTCAACATACACACTGAGGCCAGCCTTTTAGGAGTTCATGGTCACCATGACAACCATGGGCCTATCCCAAATAATATTGGGCCTGATGTATGAGGCGGTGTAGTGAATTAATAGACTGATTGAAGCACTAACCAAGAGAATATTGTACACATCTGTAACTATTGAAAGGATGCTATGAATTTCCTATATGCTTTATTTGCTTGCTATATGTTTTATGGTAACCTTAGTCTAGATACAGTAAAAATGCATATTATGAGGGAAAACAGGCTGGAAGGAGGAGAGAGAAATATGCTGACAGGGATATATTCTCGTCATCTAGCAAGAACAGAACCAGCAAGAATTGTCCATTCCCAGGGCTGTACATAAACAAGAAAGAAGGTTACAGGAAGAGATAAGAACTAAGCAATGCAATGAGAAGAGATGGCCTAGTCAGACAGTGAGACGCCTCAGAGAAAAAGGGGCATGGGCAGCCATGGCCAAGGATCAGGCCTCCCATCTGGAGGGAGGGGTAGGCAGGATCCAACTGGTCAGGACAGCCCAGAAAATAACGGTGATTAAGCAGAAGTACCCCAAAGCCGAATAGCCAATGGGAGAACTTTCCAGGCTTAGCACTGACAACCCTGCACTCTGGATAATAATAAGGCAGTCACTGGCCAGCCTTAGACAGGAAAGATGCCTTGCATGGTACCCTCTGACCAGTTACTTAGGTGACTGCCGGTTGATAGGTGCTTGGCCCCTTTCGAACGCTCTCAAAGGCAAGACTCCAGCATCTAGGTTTCTAGATAGACCTCGATTGGGCCTCCGCCCTGCCTCTCCTCTCGAGACCAGACTTGAGACCTCTGATGCGTAAGAACTCATATGTATGTACTTATGTGTGTGTGCTTGCTGTTAGAGTAGGTGAAGGCTATTGCTAGATGCAAGTGTATTGGTGTTATATTCCCAGTTCTTTCTACGATATAGTAATAAACATATGTCTATTTAAAGGGCTTGTGATCTGTTTCATAGTGCCTCTGCCAAGATCCCAGAATTGGGAACTGCCTACTAGGGGTTTAAGTCCTGCTCTTAGTCAGGAAACATAGAGAACGGTTCCAATTCATAACAGCGGGACACACATTGGATTTCATGTTTTGCACCAGCCTGGAACAAGGGGTTCCGATTATATAGCACCATTGTCATCGTCAGATCATTACCTCCCGAAGACCCAGATCCCGGAAAGCCTATGGCCTTGTCAGAGTGGCTGACCAGTTACTGGTCTGGCCCTGGAGACTAATGGATCCATCTGATTGGTTTCAATTTCCAGAACTCTCTGAGGGATATACCCACTGACCTTGAAGACTACTCTGTCGATGGCCTGGTCGCTTTGTGGAATGACATTTTGACCATGGCCATTGACACAGTTGCACCCAGACATCCCTCCGCACTGCTTCATCAGAACAGGTCTCCCTGGTATATGGAGGACTGGAGGCACTTGAAGTGAGAGGGTAGGTGGTCACAGCTCAGGTGGTGCTCGACTCATGCTGAAGCCAACCAATTGCGGCATAGATCATTTTTGAAGGACTATGCTGTGGCTGTGATGGTGGCAAAGAAAGCTTTCTTCTCTGCTATCATAGTGCCTTCAAAGTCCCATCCAGAAGAGCTGTTCCGGGTGGTGAGGGGCCTGGTTAACTCAGCCTGTCTCCATCAGGAAATGGAGTCATCCATAGCCCATTGTGACATTTGTATTAAGTACTTTACTGGGCTCTACCATTTCATCTAAAGAGTCAGAGTTTGGAGTTGCAGGAGCTCAGTCTTGTCCTGTTTATCTGGATCAGTTTCAATTTGTATCACCCACTGATGCTAGGTAGGTGCTTGGGAGGATGAGGGCAACCAGTTGTGAATTAGATCCTTGCCCATCCTGGCTTGGGTTGTTGTTGGCTGGGGTTGTCAATGCCTACCTTTGGGAGGGGAGGGTGTCAATTAGACACCCTTAAAACTGCGGTGGTCTGGCCCCTGCTTAAGAAACCATCTTTGGATGCTGACGCCCCAGCCAGCTATCAGCCTGCCTCTAACCTTCCCTTTTTAGGTGGTTGCCCAACAGCTTCAGTCACATCTCGATACTGCCGCATTCCTGGACCCATTTCACTCAGGTTTTCATCCTGGGCATGGCACGGAGACTGCACTTGTAGCTTTGGTCGATGACCTGCATCTTGCGATGGACAAGGGGAAATCTACCTTGTTAATCTTATTAGATCTTTCTGCGGCCTTTGATACAATTAAACTAAACTAAACTGCCTAACTGAGTCAGACCAATGGTCCATCTTAGCCCAGTATTGTCACAACCTGACGTGCCAGCAGGGGTTTCAAATTTGGGTCCAAATCAGGCTCTTCCCGGGACTCTGGCAGAGGCCATCCTGGCGTACTACCTGAGACCCCTCCAGGCCCCCAGCAGAGGCCTTCCCCAGGCATGCTACCAGGGATCCTGAAGTGGAGATGCTGGGGATTGAACCTGGGACCTTGTACATACAAAGCATGCACTCTTACCGCTTGAGCTATGCCCCCCCTCATTGATCATAAGGTGTTGTTGTAGTAATGGGCGATTGCTCATTGTTTCCTCACAATCTTCTCTGTGGTGCCCCACAGGATTCTATTCTGTCCCCCCTCTTTTCAATGTGTATCTGAGGCCACTGGGCAAGGTCATTTGGAGTTTTGGGGTGAGGTGTCATTAATATGCTGACGACACTCAGCTCTACCTCTCCTTTTTATCCGACCCATGTTCCACAGTCTTGGTGCTTACCCAGTGCCTGGCTGCTGTAAGGAACTGGATCAAGGTGGGCCGGTTGAGGCTGATTCCAGACAAGACTGAAGTGATGATGGTTGGCCACTCTTGTGACTTGCAGGAGGTTGGGACACCTGTCATTGACAAGATCCGTCCCCCTCTGGTTACTCAGGTTCGCAGCCTCAGAGTGTTTTTGGATCCCTCACTGCACCTGGATTTTCAGGTGGTGGCCGGAAGCGCTTTTCACCAGCTTCATCCAGTG
Organism: Sphenodon punctatus; assembly: GCA_003113815.1. Taxonomy (NCBI): domain Eukaryota; kingdom Metazoa; phylum Chordata; class Lepidosauria; order Sphenodontia; family Sphenodontidae; genus Sphenodon; species Sphenodon punctatus. The sequence continues at coordinate 3,080,717 of QEPC01009472.1, read as the reverse complement.
AGGAGGCTGTGGCCTTTTCTTTCTGATTCAGAACTGGCCACTGTCATCCATGTTTTCATCACCTTGAGGCTAGATTACTGCAATGCGCTCTATGTGGGGCTGCCCTTGGTGACTTTTCGGAAGTTGCAGCTGGTGCAGATTGCAGCGGCTTTGCTCCTTTCAGGGACAAGTCACCGGGAGGATATAATACCAGTGCTCCAAGGTCTGTAAAGACTGCCTATAGCTTTCCGGGCACAACTCAAGGTGCTGTTTTTGACCTTTAAAGACCTAAATGGTCTAGGTCCCATATATCTGAAAGATCGTCTATCCTACTATGTCCCTTTGCGACCCCCTATGGTCAGCCAGGGGTGCCCTCCTGTGGGTTCCATCTGTTACACTTGTCCATGGGGCAGGGATGTGCAGGAGAGTGTTCTTGGCTGCTGCCCCCGTGTTGTGGAACTTCCTTCCCCGGGATGTTCACTTGAGCCCAAGCCCTGGCTATCTTCCAGAGATGGTGCAAAACATTTTTATTTGGAAAAGCATTTGTCTGGCAGGCATAGGTGGGGTTTGGTTGGGTTTTGTGGTGCGGTTGTGGGGGAGGATGGGAGCTTGAGGGGAGGGTGTTTTTATTGTATGCATTTTAATGTTTTCAACTTTTTGGTGTGGATTGTGAGCCACTCTGATTCTTATGGGAAAGGACGCATGAAAATTCAGCAAAAAAATCAATCAATGAATCAATCAATCCATCAATCAATCAATCAATAAATCAATCAATCAATTGGTGGGGTCGATACCATGTTCTGTGCACCTTGCGTACAACTCGTGCTTGCAAATCGCATGCATGTCAATAGAGAACATATTGTGCTGGGTGAAACCCGCACGGGATTCGTGCCGATCTCAAGTTGATCCCACTTGGGATTGTGGTCACTTCCTGTCATCTATAGTGATGACTGAAATTTTTTATGCAGAATCTTTTCTCACCAAACATATAATGTCATCAACTAGATTTCCGTCCCCTCCTCCCTCCAAGAAACAATTCTGAGGTAAGTTTTCATTATCCCTACGGGGCAATTTCTAAAACAACATTTTCTCTTCCATTCAATCTTCATCCTTTGTTTTGACTTTGGAAAATGTAATTTCATTTCAGCAGTTTAGATTTTAAAAAAATCAGAAATGTAGAAACATTGATTCGTAGCGACAATTTCCAGTTCATTTTGATCAAAAATAACGAAAGCCTCGGTTACAACGTGTCTGAAGTGCAGCACAATGGAACTTTATAGTTTTGACTTTCTTTTCTGATTTAGAATGTAAGAAGCGAATGTTCACTTATCCACAGGACTGAAATCCTGCTTTTAGAACAGCTCCTTTTGTTTAAATGCTACTGGATCAAGAGTCCGACCCCTCTCCAGTCATAAGGGCAGGAGGATGGGAATAACTTTAGTCTAGTTATAATCAGTGAGCTACTTATATGAATAAACTTATTAAGTTCCGTAAGGGCTAGACTATAATCAGATCTTCTCTTAAACTGGTACAAAGACTACAAACATATAATTTTGGCACTTTAGCGGTCCCCATCAATGTATTGGTTTTTTGTGTGTCTTTTCTGTTAGGCATACAAGCTAAAACCAGTACAAGGGTTACAAGTTTGTCCTTGTGTGTCTACACTAAACTATACTAGAGGTCTCTCAGCACCCAGCACCAACTAGACACTGGGATACCTAGAGAAGCCACTACATCAATGTACCATGTTTGGTGACTGTAGATATTCAATAATGGTCTTGACTCTTGACGTTCTACCAAAACGTAGTAGAGTCCATGCAAGGCTACTTATATTGTGATACTTGAAAGTAACTTCTTGGCACAAAAGCTACGTTTGGATGAATTGCAAGTCTTTGCACAAGTGGACCCCATCACTATTCATTTGGTGGACATTATGGGACAAGTATAATGCTTGAAAAGACATCGATGCCCTTGGCTAATCAACTGCCTTTGTTCATATTTCCTGGTGTTAAATCTCAAAAGGATGGACGATAAATTTGCGCAACAAGGAATACAGTAAGAAGGATTCCAAAAAAGTGACTTCTGAAGACGAGGACTGCAGCGACAAGCTGTGTAAGCTCAATCCCAGAAACAGCTGGAGATGAGCTAGTTACTTAAATAGTACATGCAAAACATGAGCTTTGAAGATATTTTTACCTGGAAAAATTCATTTTAAATACCTCAAAGTCCTCACTGTGATATGGTAACCCAGGAAACCAAATCACTTGATGGCAGTATCTTGGACTGTTTTTTATTGGTTTGGAGCATGGTCAGGAGCTCATCAAATCCTGAGTATGCCAGTGGTATACATTGCACCAAATGGTCTCCCTGTAACATCACAGAAACCTAAGAGTAACAGATAGGAATCCAAAAATGCAATGCAAAATAGCCCTGATCACAAAGTCTATTTCAGTGGTCTCAACCTCAATCCTTATGTGTGCTGCCACGCATTCATGTGGCTGCGGGCCCTGAGCTGGGGGGGTGTAGTTTGCATGTGGGTATGTGCGTGCACTGTCTGCAGGAGGCCCCAATGGGAAGACAAGCATTGATCTAAATGGGATTCATATTGATTAATCCATTTTAAGGTCCAAAGGACTACTGTGATCATCTAGTCTGATCTCCTATGTAGTACACTGGATTTTCTTTTTAGCCAAACTTATTTGGCTAAACTCTCTATTTTACAAGAGCTACAAAATCTTGCTTTGAAGATTGCAAGCAATGGAGAATCCACCAGCACTATAGTAGGCCAAGGACAGAGGATGAACAGTTGAGAGTACAATATGGTACAGTCCGCATCACAAAGTCTACTGAAATCAGTAGGAAGCCTGACATTGGATGAAGCCAGTGAAGTTGCTAGTCACTGTTGGAGGGGTGATGTCTGATGCAGAACTCAGGACTTCCCTTGCTGAATTAATCTTCCCTGCTGCTTTTGATGCTGATGTTTCTCCAGCCCTTGCCTTGCTTGAACAGCAGCAGCAGCATAGATGAGGCCAGCGACTTTGGGTATGGGGCCCATGGATGCCAACAGGGGACAAAGAGGGGCATTCCTTCCCTGCTGCAGACTTCACCATAGCCCTGTGCCTTCTAAACACTGTGATATTCCATAAGGGGTATGGTCAGGGAGAGAAGGTCTGGCAAAGTAATTCTCCATTGCTTTTTTGATGTGGTCATGCCATCTTAAGAGCATCGTGAGGTCACCGGGCTCCACATGAGGCAGGGCCATGCCATAAAGAAGATGGGGCAGCCCCATCTCTGGGCCGAAACTTCGCTGAAGTTGGGAATCTAGCAACGTCCCTGGATGAAGCGGTTGGGAGTGTTGGGGTGTGTTTCACTAGAGCTGAAATGAGTACATGCAAAAATTAGTATACTTGCTGAACTTTTGATACTTGATCCGACCTGGTGACATTGGGTAATAATGTCACAGTTAACACCTGGCGGGCTACCCGATGTTCCTAAATATCATTTCTTGTCCTGATTTTCTGACTTGCATTAACAATTTCCCAACTTTTGGCTTTCCACTTTTTTGGCTTTCTGTCCCAATTCCTCTACTGATTTACAGTTTTACCAATTGATACCAATGGGTAAAATGGTAAATCGGTAATGCAGTAATGGAATTATCTGGCATTTTTGGGTAATCAGGTACCCAATGAGTACTCAGGTAGCCAGTTGGACGTCTGACACAGTACTAAGGTGCAGGTATTACCCACGTATCGCAAACGAGCGATCTGGTTTAGCTCTACATTTGACACAAAATATATTTACCAACATCCTTGGCAGATGGAAAATAAAATTAGCTGGAGGTAAATTTAAAATGAAACTCTCTCAACCAAGATCCTAAGATTCTAGACACTAGCAGTTAGAACATGGCAGCTCATTTGCTGAGTAGCATTTCATGTTGGAAGCCCTTTACCCTTGTCAACCATGAACAAACGTAATTAAGGTAATAAAAATGAATGAATAAGCAAATGACCTGTTTGATTTCATTCATTTTTAAAATTTTATTAAAAATAATAATTATTAATAAAATCAATGCACATGCACAAATGGGCTCCAGGACTCACCCTTTTCTAAAATGGCACTGATGATGCCGGCACCATTTTGGAAAAGGGCACACCTGTGTATGCACAGTGATTTTTAAAAATTATTATTTTGAATAAAAAACTAAATAAATGAAAATGGCAGTCATTTACGAACACACACACACACACACCCCACCGAAAACGAATGGGTTTTTGGAAACAAAAACTAAAATCAAAATCAAATGATGTATCTTCTGCACACCCCTAGTCAGCAGGACTTTTTTAACCCATGCTTCAGATTAAGCAGTTGGCATGATTTCAAATGCAGCATTAGCTACTGCCTCCAAGACCGCTGCATCTTACTGGGACTGCTGGCTTTATTTAAAGTAAGAAACTGGACTTGTAGCTGCTGTTTGCACCAACGACTCTCTGCTGAAATAATGCAGATAACTAGCTTAATAAGTGCCCTCTTAAAATCAGTTAATTCCTGGTTTGCAGGAAAATGAAGGTGGTAGTGGAGGCTTTGGCAGATATTGCATTATTCTATGATTGCTGGAACATGGGCCCCCTTGCTGCAGTAGTTAAACAATCAGAGACAGTGGAACATTCAGCCACTACCTTCAGGAAAACCACTGAGATTAACAAACTTTCAGGACAGAATCTTTCCATGGTGTCAGTTAGCACTGCTCCATTGAAGTGTCTGGATCAACATGGATCAGGGCTGGCCCAAGGGTTTGAGGGGCCATGTGCCAAGCCTTGCTGCGGGGCCCTAAAGGCCGGCCGGCCCGCCGGAACCTTATGGCTGGCAAAGCTCTAGGGAGGGGCTTGTCCATTGTAGGCGGAGCCTCCAAAAATCCAGCAACAAAGAGTTTTCAGCGTTAAGATGTGATGGACAGAACATTAGTTTACACTGGGAACTAGTGTAACTTGGGAACTTGATGCTGAGTAAAACCCTGCCACTTGGAGACTGAGACTGGATTTAGAATTGGCACTCAAGCAAATGCAATGATTTTAACTTGCTCAAAAAACACCGAGCAAGAGCTGAAACGAGTACCTGTAAAAACAGCTATACTTGTCAAAATTGTGGTACTCAACCCGACTTGGAAAAAACAGGTAATAATGTACTCAATTAGTGCCCAACAGGCGACCTAATGTACTGATTTACCATTTTTTTGGTCCCAATTTACTGAGGTTGGTTATTGATTTTCAACTTTCCATCCTGATTCCCTGTACCAATTTACTGCTTTGCTGATCAGAAAAATGGTAAATTGGTAACTCGATAATGGTAATCCCTGGTATCTGGGTGTCATTTGATACCCGAATGGTACTCAGAGTATTATTGGGCACCCAACGCAGTACTTGTGGGTGTTACTTACACAGGCAGCAAATGAGCTCCGCGTTTCAACTCTTCACCAAGGTCCATGTCAACCATTCTGATGCATGTCAACACAGGAGAGGATTGGGAAGGGAGGGACATCTTCCTCCCCAGGTTCATGGTGCATAGGACAGTCCACTCTAACAGTCCATATTCCTGCAGCAACAGTGACCATCGCAGCTTTGAGCCAATCCCTGGCTGTAAGATTTCAAAATGATCTTGGTTTTCGGTGGAGTGGGCTCTTGGATTACTAGAGGCATTGTAATAGTTTGTGTGTGTGTGTTGGAGGGGAGGGCATTTGTATTAAATCAGGGACTTGAAGGCATGCAATATCATTTGATTTAATTTGGACATAGGAGGATAGGATTCAGGTGTGAGACTTTAGGTTTTGCGAGAGAGAGAGAGACTCAGGAGGCCAATAGGGCAGAACCTGTTTCCTCCTTAGTTTAGAGTTTTGTTTTTCCATCTCCACAAACTCAGCTCTCACCAGAGCCAGATAAGATTGATTCTACACTGTGTTTCATCTTACACATTCATTAGTACTAACACAGATTGTGGATTTATTATTTGTGGGTATTCATTCTTCACCTTTGCAAATAGCTGAAGTGCTATTCGACTACGGATGGAATTTCAGTTTCATGGTTTTTTTTCCAGTTTCGGTTCTTCTTGATTTTCGGATCTAATTCTGGTTTTGGTTTTTTTCAGGGTTTTTCCCCATTGATTTTCCATTGATGATATCATTTTCCTTGATATACAGCCCTGGTCTGACTTACCTGCAGGACTGCCTCACTCCCTGCGTTCTGGAGTGGCCTCTGCAGTTTGCTGGGGGTGCCCTTCTTGAGGTCCCCTGTGTGGCCCGGGGGGCCACTATGGAGAGGCAGTTCTCAGTGGCCGCACCTAGGCTGTGGAACTCCCTCCCGGTGGAGGCCTGGGTGGCCCCGGGTCTCCCCTCGTTCCGTCGTATCTGCAAAAACTGGCTGTTCCGCCTGGCTTTTGTTGAGGGAGATGGGGTGTAGGGTGGGATGGGGGGAGGGGGAAGGGGTGGTTTGGTTTGGTGCCTTCCCTCTTTATTGTAATTTATGAATTTTTTTTATCTTATGTGTTTTAACATTGTAAGCTGCCCCAGGCTGCTTGAAGCAGGAGGGGTGGGGTATTAAATGATTTTATAAATAAATAAATAAATAAATAAATAATACCCCCCCCCCCTTTTTTCCCCTCTCATTTACTTAAATGGCTTTTTTGACCATTTCAGTCAGTGGCTGCAATCCCAAACCCCTCCCTCCGCACAGGATCCGTGCGGATTCTGCACAACACAGTGTCTCCATTATGGACTTGCGCGCGGTTTGCATACATGTGCGTGTGGGCGGGTTGTGAACAGGCAAAAAATAAATGAAAAAAAACCACCCCCACAATAAAATGCCAGAAACGAAAATGAACTACAATTTTGGTTTACTGTTTTAAAACCAAAGTGCCCATTTTGGGGGTATTTCAGTTCTATCTGAAATTGAAATTCCCATCCCTACTATCCATGACCAAAACTGGTGATTGCCTATGAAGTTTTTCAGATATTCCATTTGGTTTCGGGGGAATTTGATTCAGGTTACTTTGGTATTTTGGTTGCAGCATTTTCGGCATCCGGAATACTGCAAAATATTGCCAACATGATATAACCAAAACGACCAGAATATCTAAATAAACAAATAAAAACCTCCCTCCAAAATGAAATGGAATAACCAAAATGGACGTCTCATGGAGTGCAAGTGGGTAGTAGTTATTACCTGAAACTGCTGTGCTCGGTTTGGGTTGTGTAGATTTGACAAGTTTAACCATTTATTTGAGGAACGTGTTTGAGGTCTAATTGGAACCTGTGTAAATGAGTGTCCGCCACTGAGATGAATGAAGAAATCTAATTGGGAGCATTTGACACACAATCACCTGTGCACACACACACACATCTTTGCAAAGTGACGTAGTGAGCAAAGAGACTCAGTCTGGAGCAGCATTTCTCTTGGATACTTCCATTTCCCCTCCTCCGCGCCCATTTTTAGAGACACACACCATACTTAAATGCTACAAAATCAATTAAAATCACTAATCTCATCTTTTTCCTTTACTTTCTTTATTTTAAAAAAATCTATTTTAATCTGTTTTCAGTAACTACAGGAGCTGTTAACCGACCAGAGCATTATATAATTACATACAACACATTAATAGCCTCCACATTAATTCACGCTTCCTTAATGAGTGGCAAAGTTGTATCACAGCTTCCGTTTAAATGGCTTGCGTTTTACTAAAAGTGAGCTGAGAATTATTGCTTTATCTTTAATGGCTAATTGATTAATGATGAATTAGCAGCCGAGAGCCATGTTATGTCCTAATAAAAATCGCTGAAATGTCTTTGTGAGGATGTTTGAGCAGCCTCCACTAAAGTGTTGGGAGAGATTTCTCCACCCGCTCATGGGTGAGTAATAGGTTCTGGGGAGGAGGTATCCCATTAAGTCTTCCAATTCCTTGCATTCCCAGCCATGGGTTCAGCAACACAGCAGAGACTCGGTTGCAATAACTGAGGGATTTCGACTAAAGCAGAAATGAAAGGTGTTGTTTTTTTAAAACTGCAAATCCAATTTGAGGATTAGTTCTCTATAAAGAATACAGGAGAGACCAGTGTATCCAACACTTGGTTATCTAGACTCATAATAATCTTTATTTTTATATATCATCCCTCCTGCCATGGCACTTGGAATGCTCTACATATAAATAAGAAACACAATTTTTAATCCTCACAAGAACCCTGTGAGGTAGGTTAGGCTGAGAGAATATTGTGACTGGCCCAAGGTCACCTAGCGAGTTTCTGGCTGAGGGAAGACTTGAATCAGGGTCTCCTCCTACCTCATGGTCTAAGTACTGTGCCTCGCCTGCTGAAAACTCAATGGAATTCATCCCAGAATCCTTTGCATGCTAGGCATGAAGCGACAGGTGTCATCGTGTGCACTTTCATGACATGACCACAGGGGCTGACAGTCATGACATGACCACAGGGGCTGACAGTGGCAGTACTGAATTACTTTTAGTTTCTAGGGATAATGAAGTGAGTCACTAAATCTTAAATAACTGCTTTGACTCTGATAAGTTGGTTCAGTTTCCGTCAAGTGAATGGTTCCATGCTTGGTTTAACGTGGCCATGAACCTGGCAGGTGTCTCTGGGCACTACGGCAACATGTGTAATAAATAAGCCCGACCATTGTTCATGTTAAATAGGAAGTTTAGATGGACTGTATTTCGGTGAGGCTGATCCCAAGCTGCGTGGATCCTGCATGCAGTCGTGTGCAAACCACGGGATCCCTATTGCCCGTGCGCGGTTCCCTATTGCGGGCACATTGTGTCCTGTGGGAAATTGCGTGGATGCGCGCACACAGGATCTGTGGGGCTTGGGATTAAACCCATTGAGAGAGAATCCTTTTTCCATGTGTGCCTTTCCCAAAAATGGATGACTGCGTTGGTTAACAAGCCCACAGAGTTGTCTGCACCGCCACTGGAATTACAAGCTGGCTGTGAAAGGCAATTGAAGGACTTACTCATCAGCTTTCTCGCCTCCTGAAGTTTTGATCCCAGAGACATGAGCTTCTTCAGACACATCCCCAAGGAGTAAATCTGTCAGCTTGGCAACAACCGTTAATGCAGCTTTGGAAAGGCAATACAATAGCCATCCAAAAGCGCTACCTAAGCACTTTTAACAGCGACTTGAAGGAATGGGAGTGGCACAGCGGTCGCCTCTGGATGAATCTGCCTCACGTAGCTCTGCTGAGTCCCCGCAGGACGATGATGTTAGCTCCATTTCCAGGTTTTCTTGGCTGAGGAGAGAACGAGAAGAGACAATTAGATTGATTTTTACTCTCCAGGCAGGTGGCCGCGTTCCCATCACGGACATTTTTTCTGGCAATGTCTGCGGAGAACTCATTTAGTTTTATATTAAGGGACTGAGTTTCTTTGCCACTAAATTCTCCAGGAAGTGAACTTCTGTATCGATAAAGCTCGTTGTACGGGTCCGGCACGCTCCTGAAAGAGCCGGCTCTGAACAATGGAGACTGGCAGCTCATTTGATCTCGGTGGTGGCAGAAAAAAACCCTTTCCTTGAGGGAAACTAAATTCCTCAGTCTTTTGTTTTATAAAGTACTCTCCAGATTGTGATGGGACTAAGAGCACTGGATGCGTTAAATATAGACACTTATCAGCGCCAATCATCCAAGGTCCTCTGTAGAGGGAAAGTGCCCCAAATGCAATTCTGCTGCGTGACTAGAGGGGCAAAAAGACTGTCTCACAATTACCAGCAAAATCAGACTTGCCCAGGATTTTTTCACTGTAGTCTCCTCAAAATCCCCTTCATCATCTTGCTCAGTGAATCCCTATTCCACACTGGGTAGACCTCACCTAGAGAATTGTGTCCAGTTGGGAGCACCACATTTTCAGAAGCAGATTGACAAATTTGAGTAGTTTAGAAGAGAGCGACAAGATGATCAAGGGTCTGGAAAGCAAGTCTTATGAGGATAGGTTAAGGAACTGGGTGTGTTTAGTCTAGCGAAGAGAAGGCTAAGGGGAGACATAATGGCAGTCTTTAAATATCTAAAAAGACAGGGTTGGCCTTAGAATTTGCAGGTCCCAAGGCAAAGTCAAAATGTGGGGCCTCCTGTGTGGCTTAGCCTCTCCCCAATGCCTCACCCTTTTCACATGGAGGAATGTTTGAGCAACAAGGGAGGCCTCCCACGCTCTGCAGGGTCCTAAAGGCAGTTATGTTTGCAGCCACACTGAGAAGAAATGGGGGCTTTTCACCCAACTCTGGTGAAAATAGGGTTCACTGCAGGGCTCCCGGAAGCAGGGAATATTGTGAGGCCCACAATGAGGAGAAGCCAACAATCAAATCTTAACTACAGGCTAGGTAGGTACACACCTGTTCCGTACATTGCAAGTACATAGACCTAGCTGGCTGGTCTTAGCCCCAACTAGGGATGGACAAACATAAAGGAGTTCAGAAATTCGGTTCGGTTCAGTTCGGTTTGAAATTCGAGTTCGGTTCGGAAATTCAGTCGACAGAACAGACCGAGTTCGGTCCGAACTCTGAACTTCCGAACCGCGTTCGCCTAGCTCTAGCCCCAACAGACCTGCACCACCTGAATTGCTGCCATCCAGCTCCCGTGTACATTGCAAGTACACCCGTGTCACGCTAATGCCCCAGGGCATGCTGTGGTAAGACAGGTCCTGTAAGGGGCTGCCACCAAGGAGATGGCACCAAGGATTAGAAGTAGTGGGGTTAATTTACAGGAAGGCTGAGTCTGGGTAAGTATCAGGAAAAAAACTTCCCGATAGTAAAAGCAAAGAGCAAGTTGTGTAGGGAGATTGTAGGCTCTGTATAGTTAGTTAGAGGTTTTCGAAAGATGTCAAAGATGTTGTAGCTGTCACCATCCTGCATTCAAGCAGGGGGTTCAAATAGATGACCCTCAAGAGACCTTCCAATGCTAAGATTTGATAATCCTATGATTTATCTTTTTCACAATTTATTAACTGCGTTTTAAGTTACAACTCAGAAATGCATCATGGCTTGTCCAAAAACCCTCAAACACATCTATACACATCTGTTTTGTATGTGGAAAATGGTCCAGTCGTAGTCCCAACCCCAAAACTATTTTGTTCGGAATTCTGACCAAAATTTAAACGGAACTTTTCTGAGAAATCAGAATGGCTTTTCTGAACCTGTCACTGGCATTTTGGCTCCTTTTCCGCCCCAAAAAACCAAGCAACTCCTGGCATAGACTGGAGCTGAAATGAGAATCCTGAACATTCCTGGGAGATTTTTCAGAATATCTTACTGAGATTTTTGAGAATCTTGTGAGATTCTTATAAATCTCAGATGCTTTCTGCACATGTGCAAAATGGCTGCCGTGGCCATTCTACACATCGACGGTCCACCGGTGGCCATTTTGCGCCTGCGCAGAGCGGGTTTTGTGGGTTCTCAAGAATTGGGCAAGATTCTGTGGGTCATCAGGGGGCTGTGCATGCACAGAATGGCTGTGGGGGTGGCCATTTTGTGGACGTACAGAACAGGTTTGCAACTGTGTGAGTTTTGCACAAGAATGGGTCAAGAATTGGCTGAATCTCGACCTATTCTTATTCTTGCAAATCTCAACAAGAAGTCGATTTTCACCAAGATTTGCAAGAACAGCAAGGGCGAGGTTCAGCCCTAGCATAGAGATGATGTAATCCCGAACACCCTGGACCTGAGCTCCATCTGGCTTTCTGAAATGCCGGATAAAGTTAACGTTCCATCTTCTCTTGAAATTGCACTATGATAGGCTCTCACAGGACAATTTCTCTTGTTTTAGAGTCTACTTTATGATGTAAAGGACTATTTTGTTGTGTTAATATGACAGATGTTACTCAGATTGCCCTCGTGGGTAATTTTAGACATGACGGGCCGCTCGACCCACCACGCTCAACCACAGTCCGTTGCGGTTCCCAGACAGGAATCAGCCTGGCTGTCCATCAGACGCCCCCTCCTACAGGGGATCGGGGGAGGGACTGCTCAGCGTGATGGGCGGTTGCACAGCCCCACCCCCTGCACTCCACCATCGCCCGCCCTCCAGGAGATGGGCGGGCAAAGCGGCCAATCCGGCCTTTCCGTCCGATCCCATTTCTGGGTCTGGGCCACGATCCGGAATAGGCCAAGGTAACAGACATTACTTTGGGCCGATTCCGGACCGTGGTCCAGCTAACTACGATTCTGGACCTCCAGGCGGCTGGAGGTCCAGAATCGTGGTCAAAAAGATTCCCGCCGGAGGTTCACCATGGTGAACCTCTGGTGGGAATCCTTTAGACGTTACGGGAGTTTTGGTCACCACACGGGTTTCACTGTGGTTGACCATGGTCTCGTAACTTCTAAAATTATCCAGTGCCTGCAGGAGCACAGAAGGAACAGGCTTAGGTCCAGGGAAGTCAATGTCAACAAGAACAGGACCAGAGCTGAAACAGCTACCTGATTTTGTACCCCTCGATAACAAAATCACTTTAACATCTCCACAGGGAGGGTGCACAGCAAAGCAGCAGTGGCGGGGCTTGGAGCTGGGTGACAGCAATCCAGGCGGTGCAGGGCTCCTGAGGCCAAGGCCCGCCTGCAGGGTCTGCGTACTCGCAATGCACAGAACATGTGTGTACTGGGGATCAAACGAGAATGCAAAGCTCAAATTTCTCACAGCCCTCCGTGAGACCTTGCGAGATCTCGCTATGATTTTTGAGAATCGTGTGAGATTCTCAAAAATCCCCCCAATGCCCTGCGCATGTACTGAATGGACGCTGCAGCCATTCTGTGCATGTGCAACCCTGGTGGCCATTTTGTGCATGCGCAGAGTATATTTGGACTGTTCTCAAAAATACGTCAAGTCTCAACCCCCCCCGAAACACTCTGCGCATATGCAAAATGGCCGCCATGCACATTCTATGCATGTGCGGCCCTCGGCGGCCATTTTTCACATGCGCAGCATGCCGCTGAGGCCATTTTTACGGTGCTTGAGAATCTCTCCAAGAATGGCGTTGAGAATGTCGACTCTTGACCCAAAGAATCTCCCTGAGATACCGATTCTCTGCCAGATTCTGGAAGGGGTCGAAATCTCTTTTCACTCTGAGTGCGTACCTTACCTAGGCTGTAGTTAAGATTTGATTGTTGGCTTCCTCTCATTGCATGTGCAAGTACTGGATCAGTGAGCCCCATCATGCTTAGATCAGGGACGGGGAACCTCAGGCCCAGGGGCTTGTTTTTATATGGCCCCTTTCCACTTCCTTGATGTATCCCCTGGATCCAGTTCCTATCCTGAAGAACTGACAGACTGAGCTCAGGGGAAGGGAGCAGAGATGAGGGCGTGCTCAGATCTGGACCCGCTTCTTAAGCACCGTTCCCACCCACCCCCGACTTTTACGTGGCCCTTGGAGCTTGTACTAATTTTCAAAGCAGCCTCAGGGAGGGAAAAGCTTCCTCAACTCTGATTTAGATTCTTGCTCCCTTTTCCCCCCTGGTGACTCTCCCCTCCCACGTGATTGTAGGGTTTCATGTGTTATCTGTCCTGTATGGTTCCATCTTTCTCTTATCTGAGGAAGAGGTGTGAGTGGAGGGGCATAGCAAGGCTGTGACAGGGCTGGACTCATGTTCCTAATTATTCCTGCCCCCTCTATCCTCCAGTGGCAAGGAACAGGGTCTCCCAGCCAGCCTTGGACTTCCTCTGCAATGGTGGTGGCCCTGCCTTGACTCCCAGAGAGCCTCCCTGCCAGGAAAGAAGTTCTCACACTTTGTGGAGTCACCACTTCACTTCTTTCTTGGCTGGTGGGGCTTGCAAATGGCCTGAGCACCACTAGAAGATTTTCAGAGTGGGTGGGGGCAAAGTGTTGGCCCCATCCTCCACTACCCATTCTGAAAATTTCCTAGTTGTGCTCAGGCTTTTTGCTAAGGCCATCCCTGGAGTCCAGGGCCTAGGCTCAGGTGGGTCCCCTTGCTTTGGGGTAGCAAGTTACGCCACTTCCCGTGTGGCCCTAACACTTGCACACTTCCACCGATAAAAAGGGCTCTAATCAAAAAATCAATGCCATTTAAACTCCTTTATCTCTGTAGCTCCTAGTCAACAACAGATGGTGGCATTGGGCACTTCAGATAGAAATCAGAAGAAACGAGTTGAGATTTTGGAGTTCTGAAAAATGAGAGACATGAAAGGCTCTTTTCCCTCGGGGGTTGGCATTGCAATTTCATCCCAAATTTACTATGGTGCTAAGTTCTTTTTGTTCACGTTTGCTCCTCCAGAAGGACTCTCTCTCTCTCTCGCTCTCCTATTTGCCTTTTCACAAATACTCAAGAACATAACTCCTCCAAAATTATGGTGGGGAAGGCCGGGGGAAGTGGGAGAAATGGGACCGCTTACTGGAGATCCTTTCCTGTCAGCATATAAGATGTTTTTAGATGGATGCAGGGCTGCCCACCCCTAAACTGCTCTTGGGGTCCACCCTCTTGTCCCCCCAACCCCAAGTCCTGCCTGGATCCACTTCAGATAGACCTAGTGGGTTCCCTGCCCTGCGGTCTTTCTGCACGGCACGTCCCCACCCCACCATAGAGTTGCAGATGATCACCTGATGCTCTAGACTTGTGCTTGCAACTCTATGATGTTGCCCAGGGCAATGGTTGGCTGCAGGTGGGTCTGCGCATCAGATGGATGGACATTTGCTCCGCTTCAGGCAGGTGCTCTGGGTTTGGCCGGCCCAGCCAGCGGCGCGCCAGAATGTTCCAGAGCACCACCAGTGGGGCTGCCCCAGAGCATGCACAGCCTGCCCCACTTCTGCTCTGCCTGCACATCTGGCGGACTGCCTTTCAATGGGTGGATCACACTGACATGCTATCAAAAACATCTGGAATACAGTTCTGAGCCCTGACTGAGAATAGATTATGATCGGACCATCTTTTCTCAGGTATTATTCAGGAATGTGGGATGAGAGGTCCACTTAATCAAAAGCTGTGCCCAGGAAACAAATGCACGCATGCACGCACGCGCACACACACACACACACACGTTAGGGATGGGTGCACGCAGTTTGGAAGTTCAGAGTTCGGGCCGAACTCGGCCTGTTCGGACAACCGAACTGAACATCCAAACCGAATGCTCGAACAGCTGAACAGTTCAGAAAAGTTTGGATGAGTTCGGGGGTGGGAAAAACGTGACTGGAAGGCGGGAAAAACGTGACTGGAAGTGGGAGGCAGCTGAGGAGCAGACTTCCTGGCACCAGGGGTGGAGACCAGGGGTGGTTTCAGGGTCAAATGATACCGATACCG
>QEPC01009472.1:3050855-3065447 GCA_003113815.1 Sphenodon punctatus | reverse complement strand
GAATTGAATTTGGTTTCGGTTTCGGTATCTATAGTGCTAGTTTTGGCTGTTCAGTCAAGTTTGGCCGAACCGAACTCCGCCGAACCAAACAGCCGAACCCAAACTTGGGTTTTGGAACGAACGATTGAACGTCTGAATATCCTAACCCCGTTCTGTTCGCCCATCCCTAACACACATATGCTTCCTTACAGTGTGAGGCTCGCCGATGGACATCTTCGGACTCATACGCCTCTCGTAGGATACATGAGGTAGGATCAGGGAGGTTTAGGGCGCGAGTATCAATTCTGGGGATGTGAGGTTTGGGTGGGAAGGAATGGAGGACAGGAGGAAGGGATGCACCAAACGCTCAGACCCACATGAAGCAGCAAAGCTGTGCCTCTAAACAAACCCTCAGGATCGAAGTTGTCTTCTAGGATTAAAAATCCCCAGCCAGGATCATCGCAGGGTATTGGGGATGAGTGCAAGCCTTCTAGCTGCCAATGCACCCACACACACAGGAGAAGGGAAGGGAGTGGGGAAGTGACGTCTGGTGAATGGGGTAAGGGGTGACGAAACCCAGGGTAAGGGAGCAGGACAGGACAGGCACATGGGGAGGGTCCAGGGAACAGTGACACAAGGGAGGTACAAAAGGGAATCTCACACTTACTGTACACGCACACCACAAGCACTCACCTCAGCCAAGCTTCTCACACGCACTCACAGCAGTAGATTGTCACAGGAGGGTCAAGGAACAAACCAACCAAACAACAGGGGGCCAGTCTCACAGGCACGGTGGCACTGATCACCAGCAACGCTAGCATGGCAGGGAGCTGCTTTTATGTTCTGCAGCCTGTAGATTACACAAGGGCTCTGAGCACCGTGGTACTGAGGCTGGGGGTGCGGCTTCCTCCCACGGTGGTAGCGTGTCTGTAGCCTCGCCCCCGGGTTGAACGGATGCACATGGGGGAAGTCCCTGAGCACTGGAGGCGCCTCTCCCTACGTCCTGGTGCTCCACCATGAGGGGCCAGGCACAATGCACGCCACGCCCAGGGGGCCCAGACCCTCACTGCGACACACACCCCCGGTAAGCTGTGGACCCCACACCCTCCCACATCCCCTGGTCCCCTGACCCTTGACAGGGGGGTACAATAGAGTCTGGGTTGAAGACAAGAAAGGGTTTGGGAGTAAGACGAAGGCATCTATCCAGGGGGTAGCTTGTAAAAAACGTTAGGCGATAACGCTAAAGTTGAGAGAGCACAAAAATCAAGCCACAGAGAGCTGGGACATGGTGAGAGGAATCCAAGAGGGTTCTGGGATAGCCAGTATGCATGAGAAGCTTATACTTCTACTAACTGGCCAGTGTGAGGCTGTAGCACTCTGAACGTCTTCAAGTCCCAAAGACCTGGGTTCAAGGCCTGCCTCAGTCTGACTTACTGTCTCAAATAATCCCTGCTTCTCTGCAATAAAGAGATGAGATGGCAGCAGGTAGGGGAAATGTGATCTGTGCTGAAGGGTGGTCTTGGAGTGCTAGTATTTTCTTCAGAGATCAGCAAACTTAATTCTGAATGTGTTCTGCCGGCACACGCCGAATTGGAGAGAATAGGTAGGACTGGTAACTTTCTTCAAGAGCAGAATGCTGCCTCCCCTCCAGTGGAGAATAATCAACACGTGCTCAGCTTGAGAAAGCCCCTTGGTATCAGAACTGAGCTACTTCTGATCACTACATGCCTGGCCAAAAGAGGGGAAGAACAGGGTACAATTGTCTTGGGCCCCACAAGTTAACGGGAGCTCCCCCCCCCCCACTATTATTGCTATCTTTAAAAAAGGCAGCGGGCCTAGAGGGAGTAGCCACTGAGGTGCTGCAGGTCGGCACCTTGATGCCTCAGGCGGACTAGCCTCCAAAGCCTGAGAGTGAAGGGCATGAGCTGAGTAGAGCCAGCTGGTTTGGGCGTGGTTGGAGCCGGCCCGGAAGCTGGAAAGCTGTGCCCAGAGTGAGAGAGTAGAGAGAGGCAGGAACCAGGGAGGGCTCTGCCTCACGGTTGGCTACCTGGCTGCCTGTGGAACTGTGTCCTGGTCAGGGCGGCCTGAGTTACTGAGGGAACGTAGGCCTGGTGGGCTGTCTGGCTACAGGAGGGTTTGGGCCTGACCGGAGCGAGAGCCCATGTGAATGGACAATATCGTGAAGCAGTGTGGGTGAATAAAGGACTTTGTTATAGTCCCGTGTGGACTTGAGTCTTCGAGGCACAGGTCCTGAGTAGACTTTCCCCTGTTTACTACTACTACTACTACTACTACTACTAATTCTTTATTATTATTATTATTATTATTATTATTATTATTCTTCCAGCAGGCAATCAAGAGGCCAACACATTTATTTATTTATTTATTTATTTATATTTCTTAGCCGCCCCCTCATGCCCATGGCATCCCGGAGTGGCTTACAGCATAGAAAATCGCAAATAATTAAAACAACACTAGAGCACAGAAAGTTTTTTAAAAATGTAAAAAAACATCCTAAAAACAACCACCTTCCCTAAATTTTTATTCTGACCCCCCCCCTCCTCCGAAGGCCCGGGAGAACAGCCAGGTTTTGCAGGCCCGGTGGAAGGCCAACAAACGTGAGGCCAGACGGGCTTCCTCCCGGAGGGAATTCCATAATCGCAGCCTGGCCACCAAGAACACCCTCTCCATTGTGGCCCCCCACTTTACACGGGGGGCCTCCAAGAAGATGCCCCCAGAGGACTGGAAGGGTCACTCTGGGGCGTGGGTGGTGAGGCCCTAAGTTACGAAGGGCCAAGACCGTGTATCTGAATATGTTCTGCTGGCACGAGGGCAACTCAGAGTGAATAGGTGAGGAAGAGGGATATGGAGAGAGGGAGAATGGGGTACAATTGTATCTATCATTATATTTTATTTGTAAAGCGCATCTCTACTGGATCACAATCAAGACACTTTTCAACACTGAAAGCACAATAAAACGCCGTCACAATTTAAAATCCATTATATTATCTTTTTTTAAATGAAAGGGGAAGGAGAAAGGGGGTTCGACTAGATGACCTCTGAGACACCTTCCAACTCTAAGATTCTATGAGAAAGGGGAGGAAAAATACATGAAAGGGAACCAGCAAAGGATCCTTTAAAAGTATCTAGGGATCAAAAAAAGTGTTCAAGTGCTTTTTGAAGGAAGGGAGGGACTGAGATGAACATCCTTCTCTCCTGACCCTCGCCGCCTCTTCTCCACCTTCGACTCCCTTCTCAAGCCCCCCTCCCCCCTCCTCCCTCTTCCCTCTCCGCTCATGATCTCGCGTCGTTCTTCACCTTGAAGATTGACAAGATCCGCAAGGACATCGCCTCACACCCATCTCCTCCCCCAGCTTCCTCTTCATCCTCTCCCTCTCCCCCCACTCTCCTCTCCGCCTTTCCTCCAGCCTCCCTTGAGAAACTCTCCTCCCTGCTCTCTTCTTCCAACCCCTCCACCTGCCCTCTCGACCCGATCCCCTCCTGCCTCCTCACCTCTATTGCCCTCTCCACTGGCTCCTTCCCCTCTGCCTTCAAGCATATCACTGTCTCTCCCATCCTCAAAAAGTCCACCCTCGACCCCTCTGACCCCTCTAGCTACCGACCGGTCTCCCTCCTTCCCTTCGCCTCTAAGCTTCTGGAACGTGTTGTCTACTCCCGCTGCCTTGAACTCCTCTCTGCCAACTCCTCCATGGACCCTCTCCAGTCCAGCTTCTGCCCCCTTCACTCCACGAGACTGCCCTTGCCAAGATCACCAATGATCTACTTGCTGCTAAATCTAAGCATCTGTACTCCATTCATGTCCTCCTTGACCTCTCTGCTGCCTTTGACACTGTCGACCACTCACTCCTACTGGACTCTCTTTGCTCCCTGGGCTTCTGCGGCTCTGTCCTTGACTGGTTCTCCTCCTACCTCTCTGACCGCTCCTCCAATGTATCTCTTCCCAATTTCACCTCCTCTTCCCTTCCCCTCTCAGTAGGGGTTCCCCAAGGCTTGGTCCTGGGCCCTCTCCTCTTCTCTATCTATATCCTGTTCTTGCCAAACTCATTGCCTCCTATGGCTTCCAATACAACCTCTATGCTGATGATACTCAACTCTATCTCTCCACCCCCTCTCTTTCCCCTTCTGTCCAAGCTCGCCTCATCAACTGTCTCTCTGATATCTCTTCCTGGATGTCCCAACGTCAGCTCAAGATCAACATGGCTAAGACTGAACTCCTTATCTTTCCTCCCCTCCCCTCCCCTCCCCATCTCCCCCTCTTCTCTGTCCATCCTCATTGATGGAGTCACCATCCGTCCTGTTCCCCAAGCCCGTAGCCTTGACTTTGTCTTCGATACTCACCTCTCCTTTAAACCCTACATCGACTCTGTCGCCAAGTCCTGTCGCTTTGCCCTCCATAACATTGCTCAGATTTGCCAAAGGAAATCCTCAGCCAAAACCTTTGTTCACGCCATGGCCATCTCCCACCTTGACTACTGCAACCTCGTCCTTACTGGCCACCCCCGCTCTCATCTCTCCCCCCTTATTTCCATCCAAAACTCAGCTGCTAGGGTCATCCACTCGGCCCGTCGCTTCGACCACACGCAGTCTCTCCTCTCCGCGCTTCACTGGCTCCCCCTCCCCCAACACATCCTTCACAAACTCCTGGTACTTACCTACAAAACCCTTCACAACCTGCCCCCCCGCCTCTCGGCTCTCATCTCCTTACACATTCCTGCACACACTCTCCGTTCCTCCTCTGTCACCTCCTTCGCTCTCCCTCATCTCCCCTGCTCCCCTAACCAACTTCATCCCTTCTCCCTAGCTGCCCCCCCATGCCTGGAACTCCCTCCCTGCCCACATCCACCTTGCCCCCTCCTTCCGTTCCTTCAAATCCCTCCTTAAAACCCACCTCTTCCTCGCCGCCTTCCCCGAGCCTGCTAGTACTCCCCTCTCAACATTTACTGTCCGCCTAACTGCAGCCAAGCCAAGCACGTGCACCTGAGACTCCGCATCCACTTGAATGTTTTTATCCCTTGTCTTTCCATATGTCCCCTATCCCTGTCTCCCCCCTCCTAGTCTACTAGATTGTAAGCCATAGGCAGGGACTGCGTCTTTCTCATTGCTATGTAAAGCACCAGGTACACTGCTTGCGCTATACAAATGTTTGTAATAATAATAATAATAATAATAATAATAATAATAATAATAATAATCTGGAGGGAGCGAGTTTCCACACTGAGGGGTCTGCCACAGCAAAGGCCCAATCACCTGCCAATTAAGGCATGATGGTGGGATCCCCAAGCAGTGGGTGGCCTTCTGAGCACAGATATCCAGAATTTTCTTCCTTACTCTACATTAAAATAATATGTACAATTATCCTTGCAAATTTAGCAACGTATGCTGGGAGGGAGGATCAGAGGCAGGCATTCCGCCCAGCTCCCAGATGAACCAGGGCCCCCAGTTTTTCTCAACAGGCCTAGGGACATAAACCCCTTCTCATTCCTTTGCAAGACTCTGCCAGGCTCATTGGCTTCCTGAGATATAGGATATTTTCTTTTCATTTCTCCTTTTTTTTTTTTTACTGCCCTTGATACAAATTTGTTTTGCTTTGCATTAAGCAACGACGACAACAAAACAACAAAAATCAGGACTCCGTATGTATTCCCTTTCTCTCACTTTGATTGGGAGGAGTGATCTCAGAACAGGGCTGCCCTGATTAAATCAGGATGCTGACAAATTGAAAGGGCTGGTGGCTGATTTGTAAAACTCATGTAAGGCATTAAAAGGACACAAACAAAAAAACAACCAAGAGAGAAACAGGAACATCAGAAAATCCAATTTCATTTTTCAGGCTAACGAATGCATCAAATGCAAAGCAAAGCAAAACAAAACAAAAAATCATTAAATGTCATTACTGCCTCTTCGGAATACAAAGGGGGCTCCTCTCACTTACTTACACAAGTTTTGATTCATGCCACATCAAAGGAGTTCGGCGAACCACAGAAGCAAGAGGCCATACTTTAGCGTCTAATTATCAAATCCTATTGTGTACAGTTAGAATAGAGGTGGCAACAGGCACTGTATCCCTGCGATTCTGACAGACTTACACGGCGGGGGTGGGGTGGGTGTTTAGAAAAAGTGTCAACTTGGTTGCTAAGCAATCGAATGCAAGGAAGGCGACCCGTTTGTGTGACTCTTTCTAGATCGGTGTAACAGGTCACCCTGAGGATTTGCAGAGGAGTTGGAACAACCACGCCCTATTCGGTATTGGCAAAGACTAACCATGACCGTGGAAGGGGAGGTTGGATAGTTTGGGATGGGAGGCATGCACCAGAATCGTCGCTGCTGTAGGGGCAACAAGTACAGTTGCACCAGCGGTGACAAGCTTGGGGGAGGGGCGGTCCAAAGCGCATGGAGAATTTGCGTGCATCTCATGTGGCGACACGGTTGGGAGCAGGACGAGGCGGCCCATCCTATCTTCTGCGCCGAGGCCTGTTCCAATCAAGCTACACCCCTGTTGCCTACAGTATAGATAAACGCAAAACTAGTGCAACCATGTATTTTGTAGGACTGGATCCCACACAGATTTAGGGCCAAAACAAGGTGCATGTTTGCAGTAACAAAAGCATGACCTAGAAGCATTCACACTTGAGCGCTTTCCTTTTCCAGGCAACACCAAGAGGCAAGGTGTCGCTAGACAGAAGACTTGCCACTGTTCCCAGTGCCTATCACAGGGTGATTGGGAGGTTTCATCACACGAACTTTGGAAGAATCCCATGGGGTGAATGCAGATTGTGGAGGTTTGTGCTCTAGAATGTATCCAGGGAACAGAGCTGTCGTCGCACGGTACTGCCAAAAACACCATGGAATCAATTCACCGGGCTCGTCATTTTCAGCAGCCGGGGTTTTGGGCAGGTCAGTTTTGCCAGTGGGGAGTTTTTCCTTGGGGGGGGGGAGGGTTTGCCTTACAGGTGGAGTTTTGCCTGCTAGGGTGAACCCAAAATTTTGCCTCTTATTATTTCCTATCGGATTCACACATTTTGTCTAGTCCCATCGGAAATCAGAACAGACAAAATTCCATCTGATTTCAATCAGAATGGCTGATTTTATCTGATTTTTTTTTTAATGGCCATTGCGCCTGTAAAACTGGCCGCCACTCTGATTTGTGAGTGTGAAAAACGACCACTGCCCATATTCAAAATGGTGGTGACACCACCATCGCCATTTTGAGGATGGGCAGTGGCCATTTTATGAATGCGAAAATCAGTCTGGTGGCCATTTTGTACATGTGCAAATGGCCAATTTTTATTTTATTTTTCAATCGGTATTTGAGGTTTCCAATCAGAATGCCGATTGAAAACTAAGGTTGCTCTTCTGTTTTTGGTGGAAATATTCTTTGAAAACAGAAGAGCAGTTCTTTGATCCAGTCGTATTACCTGGTCTGTTTCCCCAGTGGGCCTTTTGGAGCTTCACTTATTTATACTGCCACACAATTGGTTCTCTCTGGATGCAGCCACTTGAGCTGTGGGGGTCTGATCCCTGCATGTCCCAGTGGCAGGCAAGCACGGCCGCCACACCGCCGGGCCAGTGCGGGGAGCTGGACAGCTGGATGGCCCTATGTGGGAGCTCTTGCCACAGCGAAGATGAACTGAGGTTGCCGACCACACACGCGAGCACCCAGCTAACCAAATTCCCACCCCTGGTGATGACGGGGCAGCGCGCAATGGGGATCTGCATCCGCCACTCAAAGCCCTGCTCTGCAGCTCGCCGCACAGTGGGGTACGAGGGGCCCCAGCACATGGGGCAACTACTCCTTGGGCAGCCTTACCCCATAAGGGGTAATGCTGCTATGCGATGCATCCTTGGGATTTTTCAGAGGATGCAGTGCGTGACAGCCAGATGCTCGGGGGAACATCTGGCAGCAGCCAGTCAGTCACACGATGCACTGGATCCCATGGTCTGGCTGTCCAGGCAGGGTTAGGCTGCCCAAGGAGTGGTAGCCTCCCCAGAGCATCTCATGTGTCTACTCCTTCTGTGGGTCTCTAGTCTTTATACCCTGGATTTAGGTAAAGGGGGTTGTCAAATGTGACAGTACCACGGATTTCCACACTTTGACCTGCACGGACATTTGTGGTGCCATCACATCTAAAACCAGCCACCAGCTGTTGGCCTGGGCTGGAATCTGGGTTGGCACGGGCTGTGGTGGCCCTTAACCCAGGCTGTTCCTTGGGAACCTCCCCAGAGGAACAGTCCGGGCTAAGCGCTGCCACGGCCCATGCAAAAGACTCTGGACCGGGTAAAGCAGGCTGTAATGTGCGCTGGCCTGCTTGCACTTCCCCCTGTTCAGGTCTGCAGTGGTTCTGGGTAGCCATGGCGGCCTCATAGGCCATTGTGACTGACCGTCAGGGAGGGGGGGCCAGGCCTCTCTCGGTAGCGTGGGGCCAGGGTTGTGTGAACGCATGTCCACATGTCACCCGTCCCTCTCCCTGCGCCCCCCCTAGCCCCCCGGCCCAGCACACCGTCACATTTGTTTGGCAGCTAGGCCAAATCCTGCCCGGAGTGAGGGCCCTCACTCTAAGCAGGATTGAAGCATGGCAGAGCTCAGCGCCATCACATGTAAAAACGCCCAGAGTATGTGTGATCCTAAGTGTATAGGAATCAGAAATTTGCATTCCTAATCAGTCCACCCTCAGTTGGATGCTGGGGCTTGAACTTTGCACTATGGGGTACACTACGGGTGCGGAACCTTTCGCCTTCTAGGGGCTATTTTGAAAATTAGTACAAGCTCCAAAGGCCACCTAGAAACTACGGGCATAGAATCATAGTGTCATAGAATCTTAGAGTTAGAAGGTGCATCAGAGGCCATCTAGTCCAACCCCCTGCTCGGTACAGGAAATAGATAGCTACAGCATCCCTGACAGACGGCCGTCCAGCCTCTGTTTGAAAACCTCCAGCACAGGAGAGCCCACCACCACCCTAGGCAGTGTCTGTTCCACTGTCAAACAGCTCTTACTGTTAGAAAGTTTTTCCTAGTGTTTAGCCGAAATCTGCTTTCTTGTAATTTGAGACCATTGGTTTTAGTCCTGCCCTCGGGAGTAGGAGAGAACAAGATTGCCCCATCTTCTATGAGACAGCCCTTCAGGTAGTTGAAGACGGCTATCATGTCTCCCCTTAGTCTTCTCGTCTCCAGGCTAAACATACCCAGCTCCTTCAACCTTTCCACATAGGATTTGGTTTCCAGATCCCGACCATCTTTGTCACTCTCCTCTAAACCTGTTCCAGTCTGTCAATGTCCTTCTTAAAATGTGGTGCCTGGAACTGGTGCTTAGGAGAGGTGCTTAGGAGTTGAGCTCTGGAAGAGAAGTATCCATAACATGAATCTGTCCCCTATCCTTGTGTGCACGTCCTCACCTCTGCTCCCTTATCCAGAGCTCAGTTTTTCAGAACTTGGGGGGTAGACCTGGAACAACAAATTGCACCATGGAAAGTTACCAGCTTTTATGCTGTTTTTGCCATTTGCTGTTATTTTTCATGAGTTGAACAGAAGAACTGCTATAGGGTCGATCCTAAGCCCCATGTGTGTTCTTCATTCACACCTAGGGGCTGGGAGATGTAAAAGTGCCATCTGAGTGCTAGGAAGTGCTGGAAAGTGACATGAATGATTTTCACAGGGCCTCAACTTCCCTTGAGTTGGCACCAAAGAGAGCTCCGCCATCTTGGTCCTGTGTGTTGATTCTTGACCTCTGTCCCGTGCTAGTGTCCTCTGCGGTATGGACTGCTGGAATGATAGGACCCAGCTACACTATTCCACACGAATGTGGCTTCTATCCTGGTTAAAACATCGCCGTGCCTTTTATTTACTCTCTACTGGGAAGGGAAGGAGTCTTGCCTAGTCCTAGACGGTCTTTGCTCTGCTCCGAGGGAACATGTGAGACCGAGGTGATTTTGTGTCAAATTCTGCAAAGCAAATGAGTCAGAGAAACTTGGATTCTGAAGCTTAAACAAGTGTTAAATATCAGCTAAAAGCAGAGACATAATCTCTTCAGCAGCTGCCCCAAGAGTCCCCCGACCGTTCCTATTAATAGCTCACTAAATCTGCCAGAGAAGGAAAATAAATGTGATCCCACAGAGGTTTTTGATACTGTAAACATGACATTCTTTTTGTTCACTCTGAAGTCTGGGCTTCAGGCAGTCACCAAAACTACTGGGCTTTTCAGTTTTTCTGCACTAGGGCTGTGCACCTGTGTAACATTTTCAATTAGATACGAAAACGAACGGAGCCCCATTCGTGTTCATAACTAATGTTACGAAAATGGATGAATCAGCAAATGATTATCATTTGCTTTCATCCATTTTCATTTAAATAATTAATAATAATAATAATAATAATAAAAATAATAAATAAACATTTCTATAGCGCAAGCAATGTACCTGGTGATTTACAAAGTAATGGAATAGACACGGCCCCTGCCCTAGGGTTTACAATCTGAGAGATGCGGTAAAGCTATACATAACATAAAAACAGTCCCTGCTCCATGGAACTTTCAATCTAATCAAGATACAAACTACAATCTAATCAAGACAACTACAAATAAGAGTCTTCCGATGAATAATGGACCATAGGATGCAGGGATTCAGCAAGTTTATATATTTATTTCAGTTAAAATGGCTGAAATCCACAAGGCTATGATAAGGTTAGGGCCTAAGTTCATTTTTTAAAAGCAATCTCAAAGAAGTGAGCCTTTAGGTTGGACTTGAATATGGACAGGAAGGCAGCCTGCCTGACGCACCACCTCAGGAAATTCACGACACCAGCAGTTCTCTGGAATTCTCTTCAGACATCCTGCAGTGGGAAAGTACAGTCCTATGGACTGACCACCATGATATTAGTCAGGAGCACAGCTAGAGGCCAAAGGAAAACAATGTCAAAAGAATATAATGGTGTTAGTTCAAAAGTGTTTGCAATTAAACTGTCCTGGTGCTGCTCTAGAGATGAAACAGGAAGGACATTTGCTTCCTGCAGGGAAGAGCCGCATTTTTGAGTAGCCCATTGGGTGGCTAGCTGGTTTTCAGGTACTGAGTTGGACACCCAATTACTCAAAAATACTAGATATTAATGTTACCAGGTTACTAATTTACCATTTTACCAGTAGGTATTAATTGGTAAAATGGTAAATTGATAAAGGAATCAGGATGGAAAGCTCAAAAATTGGTATCAGAAGTCGGAAAATCAGTATTGGAAGCCAGAAATGTGGGCCAAAATACAGTAAGTCGGTACATCTGTTGTACCTGTTGATCACTACTCGTGTACTGATTAGCACCTTATATTAGAGTTGAAATGGGAACCTAATTAGGTCTGAAATGAGAGCAATGACTTTCGTTCCAGTGGTAAATACTGACCTTCTGGGAGTACTTTTGACCATACGTCAGTATTTCCCACTTCCGCTCTTCCAGTCCCATCGGTATCAGCACCTGCGATTTCCCATCATTTTTTCAGTAATTTCTGTTAATTTAAAGTAACTTCGGGTATTACTAATAATACTGGAAATTTCCAAAAAATATTGATAATACTGGAAATTACCAGAAATTACCAAAATGGTGGAAAATAGCGGAAAATAATGGAAAATGTTGGATTTCCTTCTTATGCGAATGAAGGTGAAATAGCACTCACAGAATTTTGTTGTTTCAGCTTTATATCTAATTTGGTACCGATGGGTAATTTCCTCATTTTCAGATACCGCTTTGGGTATTCAATCTGCTACCCAATCACCAATTAGGTACCCAGATATCCCCCCATCAGTAATTTCCAGTGACAATTTTTCTAGTTTCCGGGTCCTAATTGAAAAATCGGTATGTAAAACCCAAACCATCAGGACTGAAAGTCAATATTCTGGGATGGGAAGTTGGCATTTCAGGACAACAGGTAAATTGGTACTCAATTCATACCTGAAATGTTCAAATCTATTTGGGTCCTGGAAATTTGATTGGTATGTCTTTCATAGACATGGGTTTTCCTGCAATTTATTTCAAGAACAGATAAAATGGAAGACAACTATGTTATGACTGAAAAGTTGTGACCAGCTTTAGTCAGGAGACACGTGGCCTAGTCCCATCGCAGCCACTGATTCATTCTGTCACATTTTCAGAGTAACTGACTCCCCATCTCTTGGCCTTGGCCATTAGCTTGACCTGCCTTTGCTCTTTCTGCCCCAAAATATGAAGTGCAGGTGGCTGTATGCGTCATTAGCTGGAGGCCAGGTCAGCTCAGAATCTCGAAGTGTGAGAGAGGCAACACTTGTATGGGTGAATCACTAGCTCCTTAGAATTGCTGGTGACATTTGGGAGAAGTCTGACCGAGGAGTTTGTAACCCCTCTTGGACACTGAACCCCATAGTTCATTGCTTTACAAAACCACACTATTATGTTACCACAGTTTGTAAAAAACTATTATCGAGGTAGATAAAGAATTCTTGGGACCTTGAATGCAAAGAATATGTGGCTCTTCTTCAGCCTCTGTTATTCAGGTCCCCTTCTTCCCCTCTCCCAGAATCCCAGTCCCTATACTTCCTTGTTCCTCCCATCCTTCCATCCTCATCCCTCACTCAGAATCTCTTCCCTGTAACTATGGGTGTTTTCAGATGTTACGAGATCACAGTCAACCACGGTCAATTCCCGGTGGTGGCTGTGATCATGGAATGTCTGTTGGGGGGAACGGATGTCCCCCCCCCAGATGTTACCACGGCGTGGAATTACATTCACCATGCGAGCGGCCGAAGCAGCAGGCCCGGAGGCCGTCGTGTGTTGAATGTGTTTCCACGCCGGGTCGAACCCCGCCGTCACGTCTGGTCGGGTGCCACGGCCCGGGATCACTGGTGGGATCCCGGGCCATGGCAAAGCCAGCCAGACATGGCGGCTGATTGGCCCTGCCGCCCGCCCGTCTCCCCAGAGGGCAGGCAGTGGGGAGCGTGGAGGGGGCGGGGCCGTGTGGCCCCGCGTTGCGCCGTGCGGCCCCGCCCCCTCCCAGATTCCCCGCCGGGATCCCCCGGCACGTCTGATACGGCGTGATGGGGTCATCCTGGCAGGGGATCAATAGGTTGTTTTCAGTACGGGGCCAAGTGGCCCCTTAACGTCTGAAAACACCCTAAGTTTAAGCATGTGCACCTGCATCTTATCAACCTCGTGAATGTATCTCTCCTTATGTTCACCTCCCCCCCGTCTCCCCCTTCCTCGTCTCTCCTAGATTGTAAGCCTTTTGGGGTAGGAACTTGTCTATAGCTACCAATTGTAGAGTGCCAGGTGCATTGCTGGTGCTATATAAACACTAACACTAATACTACAGCTACTAATAAAAATAAAATCCGTGACTGCAACGCACGACATACGGCCAGTAGTGCTATAGAAATGATAAGTACTAGTATTGTCCTCCCCCCGACCTCCCCCTTTTACCAGTTCATCGTGAACGACTCCAGTTAAGTAACTTCTGCAAAGAGCAGAGCTACAGCGCTGGCGTTAGAGATGTAATGAAACTGTCAAAAGCTTTTCCTTCTCAAAAGGAACCTTGTTTAATAATTCAACAAACACAGCCCAGCGATAATCAGAAGGAAATTGTATTTTTTTTTTATAGACAGCCACAGAAACCAGACTTATGTAACCTGAGTTGTATCTCGTCATTCTCTTCCTGGCACTGCTAATGACACCGCGTCTCCGTTCCTCAGGATGACTGAGAAAAGCCACCAGTGCATGTTAATTAACAGACTCTCTAATTTCATCAAACAGCATGACAGGATTGGAGAGTTTTTTCTCTGAGGAAGGGAATGCCTGGAGAATGCAGGAAGCTGGGTGTTTGTAGATGGTGAATACAGGCGTGACCGAGGTCTATGTCCCTGACCCTTTGCGGTCAAGATCAGGAAATCAACATACGTGTTACATACATAATCACAAATGACTACTCTGTATTAGTATTGTATATCCATGTTTGGTGTCTAATGGGTCAGCGCAATGCACAGAATAATATGGTGTGAATTGACATTTTATTTATTTATTTATTTATTTATTTCATTATATTTATATGCCGCCCCCCCATGCCTATGGCATCTTGGGGCAGTTTCCAACATAATATAAAACAGTTTTTAAAACAATTTTTAAACATAAAACAAATTTAAAACACCCCCCACAAAAATTAACCCACCACCCCACCCTCCTCTCCGAAGGCCTGGGCGAACAGCCAAGTCTTACAAATACGTCGAAAGGCCAACAGGCCCGGAGCCAGGTGAGCCTCCTCCGGGAGGGTATTCCACAACCGCGGCCCAGCCACCGAGTATGGCCCTTCGTCTTACACGGGGGACCTCCAGAAAGGCGCCCTCCAGAAGGGATCGCTCTGAGGTGCCGAGGGAGAGGCGGTCCCCGAGATATGAGGGGCCCAGACTGTGCAGGGCTTTGTAAATCAATACTAACACCTTGAATCTGGCTCGGTACGCTATAGGCAGCCAATGCAGAGCACGGAGCACCGGTGTTATGTGCTCACGCCGTCCCGTCCCCGTAGAGCATAGAGCGCGTTGCAGTAGTCTAGCCTCGAGGTGATGAAGGCATGGATGAGAGTGGCCAGATCGGGCC
>QEPC01009472.1:3032371-3050742 GCA_003113815.1 Sphenodon punctatus | reverse complement strand
CAGCAGGACCTGGGTCAGTTGAAAACGAGAGGTACAGCTGAGTATCATCAGCATATTGGTGACATCGCACCCCGAACCCTCTCACGATCTCCCTCAGGGGCTGCATATACACATTGAACAACAGTGGAGACAGAATGGAACCCTGCGGAATGCCACAGGTCAAGGCCCGGGGACTAGATGTCTCAGCCCCCAGCACCACCCGCTGGCTTCTACCCAAGAGGAATGAGCAGAACCATCCAAGGAAAGTCCTGTCCAGACCCCCCAAGTCTCACAGCTGTCTCAACAGCAGCCCATGGTCCACGGTGTCAAAAGTGGCCGAGAGATCTAGCAGGATCAAAAAGGTTGAACATCCTGCGTCCATCTCCCAGTGGAGATCATCCACCAAGGCCATCAATGCCATCTCAGTACCATAGCTGGGGCGGAACCCAGCTTGAAAAGCATCAAGGAAACCGATGCTGTCCAAATGCACCTGGAGCTGCAGTGCCACTGCCCGTTCAATAACCTTCCCTAAAAAGGGAAGATTAAAGACAGGTCGGTAGCTGGCGAGTGCGTCCACATCCAAAGATGGTTTCTTCAGCAGGGGGCGCACCACAGCCTCCTTGAGACTGGGTGACAACCTCCCCTGCTCAAGAGATGCATTCACTACCCTCGCCAGCACCATCCCTAAGGTCTCCCTGGAGGCTTTCATCAACCAGGATGGGCACAGATCTAATTCACATCTAGTGGCTCTGACAGACCCCAGGACATTCACCGCATCAGCTGGTGTCACTTCCTGAAACTTATCCCAGAAAGATCGACCAGACGGTGCCTCCATAACCTCGTGCCCCTTGCTTACTGCTTTCAATCCAGTGTCAAAGTTACTCTGGATCTGAGCGATCTTGTCTGCAAAGTAGGTGGCAAACTCCTCACAGCGGGCCTGGGACAAGTCCCCGTCCAGGCGGAGGGAGGCTGGACTAACCAGCCCCCGCACCACCTGGAATAGCTCCACTGGACACGACTTTGCAGATGCTATGAGGGCAGCAAAGAACTCCTTCTTTGCTGTCCTCACAGCCTCAACATAGAAGCGCAAGTGGGTCCTATGGAGATGTTGGTCAGATTCAGAGCGAGTCCGAAGCCAGCGTCGCTCTAGTCTCCTACCTACCTGCTTCATACACCGCAGCCCCTCAGTAAACCAAGGGGCCCTGCGGTGACGAGACGGAGGGAGAAGATGTCTCAGAACCACCCTGTCGATGGCCTCCCCCAACAAGATGGTCCAATGCTGGACAAGCTCATCTGCAGAGCGGACGTCTGGGTCTAAGGTTAACTCCCTCAAAGCCTCCTGGAACCGCTGTGGTTCCATCAGCCTCCGAGGGCGGACCAACCTAACTGGTCCATTCCCCTTCTGGAGAAGGTGCTCTGAAAGGCTGGCCTGTAGGAGATAATGATCCGTCCATGATAAGGGCGTGACCTTAACATCCCCCACTAACGGATCACCTGCCTCAAGGCCAGAACAAAAGATCAGGTCGAGAGTATGACCCCCCACATGGGTTGGGCAGTTGACCACTCAGGACAAGTCCATAGTTGCCATGGCGGCCATGAACTCACGCTCCACCCCTACAAGGCTGGCGTCGGCATGGGCGTTGAAGTCCCCCAGGACCAAGGTCCTGGAGGAGTTCAGCGCCACCTCCGAGGCCAGTTCTGCTAGAGCAGCAAGGGATGCTGCCAGACAGGAAGGTGATTTCAGATGTTATGGACTGCTGATTCACCAGAGTGGATTCCCAGCGGTGGGGAGCCAGCTAACCACCCCCCCATGTGCAAGAGAGGCCCCAAAGAGACATGACGGGAGCGGGACCACGGCAGGGAATCGGACCGGCAGACCACGGCCCGGGGCAGCGCAGCTGATGTTACGCCGATCCCAGGCCGGTGGTCAAAACACCAAGAAGGCAGGGTGGGAGGGGTGGGAGGCAGACATGGCCGGCTGAGGGCAAAGGAAGCCAAAAGCGCCCACAGGGAACATCCACACTAGGGAAATGGGAAGGGAGGGGGAAGAGAGAGAAGAGCCACCGAGGCAGCGCACACAACAGGCACAGGGAAAAAGAGGTCACAGTGGAACACACAGCACAAACACACGCCCGGGTGCACACGCACCCGAACAGGAAAGGAAGGGAAGGGGGAACACAGTGGGATGGACAACACACAAGGCACAACAGGCAAAGGGGGGAGGGAGGGGGGCAGGGACAAGGAGGAGGGGGGGGACTGGACCAGGGGCCAGGGCAGGACACAGGGAACGACATCCAAAACCCCCACAACAGCACAGCCCACACAGTCACCCTCAAAGCTACACAGCCAGCCCCGGAATGGGGTGACCCCCAGGGGCAGAGCTCAGGGACAGGGGAAGGCCACATGGAACAGGGAGCGGCCCGGGAATGATCCAGGAGGCTGTCAGGGAACCCATGCGCCGGCTAGGGTGTGATGGATGGGAAGGAGGCGAGCCAGGGCCGAATAGCAGAGCAGCCCATCCACAAGCCAGCCCCCCCCCGGGAGGATGCCAGGAGGTGCAGTCTGAGGGTCACAGAGTCATCCAAGGGGGGTGGGGGGGACACAGGCACAGAAAGGATCCAAGCCAGACCAGGAAGGACAGCAGCACCCGGGGTGCTGGGAGTAGTCTCAGCGTACAGGAGACAGTCACAGGAGACGGCAGCCATGGAGGGGAACACCAGTTGCAGAGGCGGACAGGGGGGGCCTGCGGAGGGGCACAGAGCCACAAGCAGGGGCAGCAGGACCCCAGGAATCAGCCAGATCAGCAGTGAGCCAGGGGCATCATGGAGGGAGCAGGCAGAGACCCACGGTAGCGGGCGGAGGCAGAAGCTCACAGCGGGTCCAGCATCCAGGGCCCAGAAGGAAAGGGGGACCTCACAGCCAGCTGCTGGGGGCCACGAAGGGTCCCAGGGCAGGGTGGACCACCAGGTGCACAAAGTCGAAGTGGGGCCACTTAAGCATGCCCCGATGGTACCCCAGCGCAGACATGTCATGGGCGACGAGGTAGTATGCCTCAAAGGGATCCTGCGCGGCGAGGCCTACCTGCACATCAGGAGCTCACCACATAGCCATAGTACCAGAGCCCGGAGCTCATATTCTTGTAGGCACCTGTGAGGCTGTCAGGGCAGCTCAGGAGCAATTGCACGGCCGGGGAATGCCACAGGTCACACAGGGCCACAGTCTCACAGAAGGTCCATCTATGGGGGGCACCAGGGGCACTGTGGCCCAGGAGCCCTGGGGAAGAGTGGCCAGTCATGGTCCAGCGAGTGGTGGATACTAAGTGCAAGGAACAGAGGGTCCCACAATCCCTGAAGAGATGGGAGGGGAAGCAGGGGAGCTCCAAGGCCAAGCGATAAGGCCAGAGGCCGCAACATTGTACGGCTACAGAGCGAGACATGGGGTGTGGACCCAGCCCAGCTTCTGGAACAGAGCACAAAAACATGACAACCTACACACTAAGCAGGGCGGCGAGAACAACAGGCAGCCGACACCGAGAGGTGGGAGGTGATGACATCAGGAATGCAGCTGCTGCCCACACATGCCCGGACGAAGCAGGACCATTTGCCAGGCAGGCAGGGAAGGCAGGTGCACGCATTGGGCCACTCGTGGCCTCCCCGCCCCGCTTGGTCTGCTGGAGACAGGTCTGCTGGCCTGGGGGGCAGCTAGGGCGACCCGGGGCCCCAATCCCGGTTGGCAGGGCGCAACCGGGGGGTGGGGCTACACAGGCCCCATCCTATAACAGGTGCAGCTCCAACCCACCTGGAGCACCGGTCACCATGGAGCTGGGACAGTTGGGAACCTGCGGGTTGCACCAAGCCATTTGCGCGGAGTGGTACTGCTCGCACACTGACCTCCAGCATATCCAGACTGCTGAGGTGCACCTGGCCACCCAGCTGCAGGTGTGCATGGCCAGGAACGCTGCCAGAGCCCGGAGAGCCCACCACGGGCGCAGGCTCTCCCTGGGCTGCCTCAGGGCCCAGTGAGTGGCTGGGGCAGCCCGATAGGCCCTCCTCTGCACCCGTGTGTGGACTGCTGCTCTCCGTGAAGCGGCAAGTCACCTCCAGTGGTGGAGGAATACCATGGGGCATTCAGCCCTGCTTGCTATGCCCATTGACTGGCGGGTATGGGTCACGGAGCAGGCACAGGGTTAGTGGGCCAGGGCACTGGCCGAATGGGATGAGGCCGCCTGGAGAGCGCATTTTCAGATGGACAGGCGCGTCCTCCTGCGACTGTCTGAGCTGTTGCCGCCCTGGCTGGAAAGACAGGACACCCCCATGCGGGCCCCCATTCCCATGGTCCAGCCAGTGGCCATTGGGGTCTGGGCCCTTGCAACACCTGGCTTCTGCCGCTCCATCACGCAGCACTTCGGTGTTGGGGTAAGCACCGTCACTGGGATCCTGCGAGACATCTGCGAGGCGGTGGAGGGTGTGCTCCTGAACTGAGTGATTCAGCTGGCAGACCAGAAGGCCGTAATGGCCGGATTCGCGGCTGGGGGATTCCCACACTGCATGGGTGCCGTAGACAGCACCTACATAGAGATCCTCCGCCCATCCACTGGAGAGGCCTCGGAATATGTCAACCGACACGGGTACCACTCCCTGCAGCTGCAGGTGGTCATGGACCACTGGGGTCGGTTCATAGACATTTACCCGGGCCACTCTGGTCGCAGGCACGATGCCCGGATCATGACCATCTCCCTTCTATGCCCAGATGTACCACGGGGACTTCGCAGACATGGGGATGACCCGGATCGAGGGAGTGCTAATGCCCCCCTGTATCCTGAGGGACCCGGCCTATCCACTCACCTGCTGGCTGATCAAGGCATACCCGGTCGCGAAGACCCCTGCAGAGGCGCTCTACAATACCCACCTGTGCACGAGCAGGACCGTGGTTGAGCGTGCCTTCGAGGCCCCCAAGCAGCACTGGAGGAGCCTTGCGGGCTGGCTGGACTACACGGTGGAGACCTCTTCCCTCGTGATTGGAGCCTGCTGTGTGCTACACGACGTTTGTGAGACCGATCGGGATGCCCTCGACTACCCAGTGCCCCAGCGCCCTCCCGGCCCCGTTCCACTCTATATGAACGCAGAGAACCCACGGGAGTACCGATATGCAAAGCGCATCCATGCAGCCCTGGCCAGGCAGATAAGCCGGGAGGCCGAGGGCTGAGGCTGCACACACCCTCCCCACCACCCTGGGGCCCCCACCAGAACCCTGGACGCGTCCCTACACACCTTTGTGCCCCCGGCCCCGGGCCCATGAACAGAAACACAGAGATTTATTTATTTATTTACTTTTATTCATTTATTTATTTATTAAATTTATATCCCGCCCCTCCTGCAAACAGCTCGGGGCGGCTAACAAATTCAGCATAAAACAATCTTAAAACCAATATATTATAACAATCCATAAAAACACTACAATAAAACAGGCTGGGATAATAATAAATAAATTAGGGTGGGGGAAAATAAAACACCCACTAACCCACCCCACCCCCCTCCCCAAAGGCCTGGGTGAACAGCCAGGTCTTACAAATTCTCCGAAATGTCAAAAGGCTTGGGGCCAGGCGAGCTTCCTCCGGGACGGAATTCCAGAGGCGCAGCGCAGCCACTGAGAATGCCCTCTCCATTGTGGCCCCAAGCCTAACATGGGGGACTTCCAGAAAGGCACCCCTGGCGGACCGAAGGAGCCGCTCTGGGGTGTGGAGGGTCAGGCGGTCCCTGAAGTATGAGGGGCCCAAACCGTGAAGGGCCTTGTATATTAACACCAGTACCTTGAACCTGGCTCGGCATGCTATCGGCAGCCAGTGCAGAGTCCGGAGCACCGGTGTTATTTGCTCCCAACGGTCCGTTCCCAACAGGAGGCGAGCCGCCGCATTCTGCACTAGTTGCAGCCTCTGAACCAGGAACAAGGGCAGCCCCACGTAGAGCACATTGCAGTAGTCCAGCCTTGAGGTGACGAAGGCATGGATGAGGGAGGCCAGGTCTGGGCCGGAGACAAATGGATGCAGCCTCCGCACCAGATACAGCTGACGGAAGGCGACCTTTGACACTGCCTCCACCTGCTGCTCCAGGTGGAGGCCTGCATCCAAAATCACCCCCAGACTCAGAACCTGCTGAGCTACGGGAGGGCAAACCCCCCCAACCATGGGGGGGGGGACACCTCCCTCGCTCTCCCCACCACCATCACCTCCGTCTTATCAGGGTTGAGCTTCAGTCTGCTCTGCCACATCCACTCTGCCACGGCCTCCAAACACTGGGAAAGCAACTAGACTGCAGGGTCTGGGTCAGCTGAAAAAGAGATGTACAGCTGAGTGTCATCAGCATATTGGTGACACCGCACCCCGAACCCTCTCACAACCTCCCCCAAGGGCTGCATGTATACATTAAAAACCAATGGAGACAGAATAGAATCCTGCGGAACGCCACAGGGTAAGGTGTGGGGGCCAGATGTCTCAGCTCCCAGCACCACCCGCTGGCTTCTCCCTGAAAGGAATGAGCAGAACCATTCAAGAACAGTCCCGTCCAGACCCCCTAGGTCACGCAGCCATCTCAGCAGCAGCCCATGGTCCACAGTATCAAAAGCAGCCGAGAGATCTAGCAGGATGAGAAATGTCGAACATCCTGCATCCATCTCCCGGTGGAGATCGTCGACCAAGGCCACCAACGCCGTCTCGGTGTCATAGCCGGGGCAGAACCCAGATTGAAAAGGGTCCAGGAAACCAATGCTGTCTAGATGCACCTGGAGCTGAATCGCCACCACCCGCTCAATAACCTTCCCTAAAAACGGAAGGTTAGAGACAGGACGGTAGATGGCGAGTGCGTCCACGTCCAATGATGTTTTTTTCAGCAGGGGGCTCACCACAGCCTCCTTGAGACTAGGCGACAACCTCCCCTGCTGCAAGGACGCATTTATCACCCTCGCCAGCACCGTCCCCAATGTCTCCCTGGAGGCTTTCACCAACCGGGAGATGACTTTGGTGCCCATGCATTTATTGTATCACCATTGTACATGTGCTCCCAACACCTCCCCCACACACCACCTCCCAGTGCCTCCCCCCCTCAGGCCGCCCTCCCCCATTCTCCTCCTTCCCCCCTTCCCCCATGTTTCCGGGGCCTCCCTCTCGTCCGCCCAATGGGAGGCCTGGGTGTCCAGAAGATGAGGCGGTGATGGGAGGGTGAGCGTCCCTGGGGCCAGTGGGCCCCCCCAGGTGGCTTCTCCCTCCTGGAACCCACAGGGACCGGTAGGCAGAAGCGTGGGCCCAGCGACCGTGACGGTGGCTGGGGCAGAGGTGGTGGGGGCGCCGAGGGACCCAGCATCAGGACTGGGGCAGGCAGGTTGACTGGTGGGGCAGCTGCCATCACATAGGCACTCATGGTTCCCACGTGTAGGAGCAGCAAGGTGCCAATGTCATGTGACCGGTCCATCTTGGCCGAGTGCTCCTTTACCATCCAGTCTATGGCCTCTGCCTGCTGCATGGCCCTTTCGGTGGCTGCTTCCATTCGGTCGATGGCTCCCAGTCCCTGTCCCATCCCACCCACTTGCTTACCCTCGATGTCGGTCTCTGAGCCCTCTGACGCTGGCCCCTCAGTGTTGCTGAGGTCCCCCTCCATCCACTGGGTGAGGGTGACCAGTGTGCCAGCCTCGGATCCTCCTGTTATGGACATCAGCTGGGGGCTCTGGAGGCTGGTGCATGAGGGGGGCCTGCTCTTCCTGAAGCCAGTGACTTCAATGGGGGCAGCAAGGGGAATGACCTTGTACCCCCTCTTGAGCTCCTTGACCTTGGATCTGCACTGGGCCACTGTCCTGTGGTGCCCTGCTGCCTCCATGTCCCACACAAACTCCTTGTACACGTGCTTGTTGCGCTGGTTCACGGCTAGCTCCAACTGGTGCCCCAGGGTCCCCCAGATCCTACTGAAATCCTGGGTTTCCCTGTGCCCCCATTGCCCCCCTCGGTGGTATGGCCTTCTCTCACGGGCACCCTCCGGGTTGAAGTCTTACCCCTCCTCTTGGTCCTCCTCCTCCGCATGCCCTCTGGCCCTCTCCTCCGGGGGCTCGGGCTCCCAGGCCCGTTTCCATGTCTGAGTCGTAAGGGGGGGGGCGGTTGGTTGCCGGGTTGCCACAGCCCCGCATCCCTCCCCCTTTCCCCCCACCTGCTGGCGCACCCACCCCCCTTAGTGCCCCTGGGCTGCTTCCCCCCCTCACTCCCCTTACCCATTTCCTGGGTGCCTCGTCCTCTGGGCCGGTTGCAGGTGCCGGAGCGGCCCGTCCCAGCTGCTGCTGCTGCTGTTGCTGCTGCTTCTGCTCTCCTCCCACCACCTCCATGTGCAGCACGACCACCTCCTCTGCCTGTGCCTCCTCCACCTCCTCCTCCCTTGCTCTCTTGCCCTCCGCTCTCCTCTCCCTTGCACCTCACTCCATTCCGCCACGTCCCCCTGCTGCTGTGTGCCCTTTAAATCTCCCTCCTCTGCCTGTGTTGTTGCTCGTTGCCTGGCAGTGACACTGCATGCTTTGTCCCTGGCTGGGAATCATTTTGCTTGATTCCGGCTGGTGGTTGCCGTTCAGTCGTTATGTTTTGTTGTTTCCGGGTGGGAATCGTTTCGACCACGCTTTTGGAGATGGTCCAGGCTGGAGCTCCGGAAGGGTGGTTAATTTTGACCCCTACTGGGGATTGACTGTGGTGAACATCTGGTGCCCGCAAAACAGACTTTCAGGGCGCTGTGGCCCCACTGCGGGATTGACCGTGGTTCACTGTGGTTGACTGTGATCTCATAACGTCTGAAAATACCCATGGATGACATGGATTGCCAAAATGTACAAGCCAGAATGAAAGTTATAACAACAGCTTAGAGAAGGGAACCGGTAACATGGAGTGAGGTTACGATATCGCAAATATTGGTCTTTCACATGGATTGGATGCAATTTGCATTCAAAGCCGAGAACGCTTTAGCAGCATAGGGAAGGAATTTGGGAATGGAATGGATTTATGCATAGATAGGCTAGAACTCAAAAGTAAGATAGGTATGTGTTAACTATCATGTTTACTTGATTTACTGCCCTCTGAGCACAAACTTGTGTTGCATATTAATCTTCATTCTTATAATAAACTTATTTTAATGAAGCCTGTGTGTGTAAGTGAGTTCCTAACTTTGGGATTAACACAGTTTGGGGTGATTCTGAGCCATTAAGCTCAGACAAACCTGACAAAGTAGTTTTTGCATTTCAGGAAATTCTAAGACAAAGGTACTAAGAAAGTTAACCCCTTATGGTCTGAAACACTTCTGTGGAGATTCAAGAACTATAAGACTGAAGAGTCAGAGAGTGGAGAGAGGACAGAGCTGAATGGGCATTTTGCAGGCAGGCTCAGAGGACTATGCCTGAGTCAATGGTGCAGAGGGGGTGACTGCGTAGGGATGGGAAAACGTGGTTCGGAAGTTCGGAGTTCGGACCGAACTCGGTCTGTTCGGTCGACCGAACCGTACTTCCGAACCAAACTCAAATTTCAAACCGAACTGAACCGAACCGAATTTCCGAACTCCGTTCTGTTCGCCCATTCCTACTGGCAACACACACCAAAAAATCTGGTTTTGAATGGCCGAACTTGGTTCGGAATTCGACCGAACTTCGTCCGTTCGGTCGACCACACCGAACTTCTGAACCGAACTCGAATTCAAACTAAACTGAACTAAATTTCCGAACTCGAATTTCAAACCAAACCGAACCGAATTTCTGAACTCTGTTCTGTTCTCCCATCCCTAGTGACTGGGTGAGCCTACCCCATAGAACCAGAGACTGGAGTACAGCCAGCCGGTCCCGAAGAGAGTGGCCTGGCTGGGCTTGGAACTGTATGTTGGAAGCCAGAGGGCTGTGCTTGGCTTGGGAACTAGAAGTATATAGAGACCCTGTAAAGACCATGGAGAAAATAAAGATTTAGTGGGTTAAATTCCCTGGAAAAAGTGACACTGAGGATCCTGATCCTTTAAAGACTCACTCTAGGCAAGACTGTCTCCTGCCACAGTTTTCAACCTCAAAATGGCCAATAGCAGCCTTTTCCTGGTCTTTCACGCGTTAGAGTGCACACTCCTCCTGGGAACATTTCCTGGGTCTCAGTCCACCTTGAATTTAATTGCCGGGGCTGAACCCTGGCAGCCGCCCTGCAGCAGAGTGCTTTGGGCAAGTCATTGCAGGATGAGGCACACAGTGCTGTAGCACTCTGCTACTAGGTCAGAATCAGCAGCGAAGGGGTTAAACCAGCAAGAGATCAAGTGACCAGACGTGGGTGGGTCACGTGCCGTGCTAGAACCTAAGATGGAGAACAGACGCTCGGTCAGTTAGTGTTAGCTTGAAGACAGCAGGAGCTTCTGCATTAGTTGGAGCCACTCTGCTGGTTACGTTGGATGGGAGTCTCCTGTTCCAGAGGGAAAATCTGACCTTTCAGGAGTGTTTGCCAATGTCTGTCAGACCTCCATCAGTTTCTGGTGATTCCATGCTTCTGCCATTTTTCATAATTTTCATCAATTTCTCAGAATTTCATCATTTTCCAGGACTTTTCATCACGTTTCTTCATTTTCTGGGACTTTTTTTGGATCACTTTCTGGGAATTTTGTGACCATTTTACAGCAGTTTTATGGCAATTTCCAGCACTTTCCTGGTGTTTAGCTGGCATGTTTTGATATTCCCAGCCCCTGGGGGTACACATGGGAATTGGGATTGGCTTGAGATTGGCCCATGGCAGCCTCATATTCCCACCCCTACTGGAAAGAAAAGAGCCAACTCTTGGAGACGGGTCATGAGACAAAAGAGCTAGAAACCCTAGGGAAATGGATCAGCCTCTAGGCCTGGGTGGCGGGCAGGCTAGGGTTAAAAGACATCTACGATAGGCCTGTGTTGTAGACAGGCTAGGGTGGAGGAACATCTAACCAGCTTTTGGGACGGGGGTCCTGAGAAGCATGAGCTGGTTGCTCCTGTGTTGTAAGGAATTAAGAAACAGCCAGAGGACTGTGAATTCAAGGCGGTAGCCAGCCATGAAAAAAATGTGAGTTATGCCGGACCTGCAAGGACTTATGGTCAGGCTGGGCACCAGTCTGTTACACCCCCCTACAAATTATTCTGTGGAACAGCTTCTCTATTTCCTCCTCAAAGTCTCAGAATTGTGCATGTAAGTTTAAGCTATAGGCAACTGCACCCCATACGTTGTTGTCAGGAGCAAAAGTTTGGCCTACCGCCATGGAATTTTTATACGGACTCTAAGGTTCATTAAAACCACATCTGTAAATATTTACAGTCTTGAAACATTTCCAGGATAAATCTACCAAGACAAGTCGAATTCCCAAACCCAGCACTCTGTAAACTCAACTGTAACTTTAGACAATGTTGACTCGGTCTAGGATCTACTGTGTTAGACTCCTTTACAACTCTAAACATCAAGGGTCTCTCCCAACGTAACAGATTGCAACTGAAAATATACAGAGAGCATTTTAAACAATCAATAGTGCATCTGATGGGTCCCCACATCTTAGGAGTCTCGCAAACACGATCACATCTTGGTTCCTGCAGCAATCAAGTGAAACGCAAACATTGTCAACAGTGAATCACAAACATTTCCCTTAATGTTCTGAATTATTGCAGGACGGAAGGACAGACTCAATGTCAGCACCTTTGAAGGAGTAAATTTTATTTTATACTCATTTCCCCACCCCACCCAAAAAAAAAACCTGACTACATCCAGTGCAAGGAAATTATGTTTGGATGTTAATGAGAACAAATGGATTTTAGCTTGAGACACTCGCAAAATACTAGGAAATCAACGCAAAAGGATACAAATCCTCAATCACTTAAACAGGCATAGTCCCATTGATTTAAATGGGGGTACTCTAGCATAAAGGGTTTGATGAATCATGACTGCATGGAGTAAATCAATTCTGCATGAGACAAAGGCAATAGGTTGTGCATCTTCACAGAACTAAGAGACTGATCCTGCAAACCTCAACCACATGCATAACTCTACTCACTTAAGAAGGTTTTTTTATGACATGCTAGGTGGAATTTTCTATTCCAAAAGCCCCACCTCTCCTCTTTTTTTTTTTTTTTTTACAAAATAGATATTTCGTCAAGTATGACTTCTCATGATAAAACTTTGGAGTCCAGGAAATTCCTTGAAAAAGCAATGTTTTTAGGCTTAGCAGCCTGAAACCCTGCTCACTGGACAAAAGGAAGCTCACATTATGCACGTTCAACCCACGGGTCACACACCACACACAGCCCCTGTATAGGGATTGCGGCATGAGCACAACTCATGTGCCGTATGGAATGCTGGGCGCTAGGGTTGGTGGCTGGACGGTCACACGTTCCTCTTTCTCCCCACGCTCCCCAGTCACCAGCTGCAGGAACATTTATTCTGTGGCCCGACCTAACCGGGACCATGTCCACCACGGCTTCCCGACCTGACCCAGGCTACGGTTTGTAACCGTGCCACGGTAACATTTGTGTTTACAACATGTTATTGTGTATTCAGATCCTTCTTGCAAATCTATAGCAGAAGCCAAGGCCCAAAACAAATGATCTGGGAGAATCCCATTTCTAACAGATCCCCCAGGACCATTTTGACAGTTTTCAAATATCTAAAAAGATGCTATTAAAAAATAGAGAATATTTGTTTCCTGTTACGACCGAGGCCAAGACAAGAAGCAATGGGTTTAAATTAGAGGAAGGTAGGTTTAGCTTAAATGTTAGAGGACTTGTCCTGTTAGAACACTGTTTGCAGTTACACCTATCCCCAGAGTCAACCTTAGAATTTGCTGCACCCAGGACAAAGATAAAAGGTGGGACTCTTGGTGACCCCATCCCCTCTTCCACTTCTGTGGCCTTGCCCCCCCTTTGGAGGGCAACCCCCATGGGACCTAGAGGTAGTCATGCTTGGGGCTCTGCTGAGAGAGAGCTGGGGTCCTGAACCTTGCTCTGGTAAAAACAGGGGCCACTATGGGGCCCCAGGAAGTAGAGAAAGTAATAGGGTCTGGGATGATTGCCCTGGGTCACCGTATGGTAGAGCCAGCCTTGCCACTCTTATTGAAATGTCTGGAGGAAATGATGACTGCTTTCCCCATCCAGCTCTTGACTCATCCATTATAGCTCGCCTCATAACAGCTCAACTTGAGTGCACCCGTCTATTAGCCGATAAGAGAGATAGGAACTGGGATGGCTTGTTGTATGGAAACACTCTGCCTTACCTGACACTGCTGTCTAATGAGGGCCCTCTGGGATCCTCTCCAAACTGGAGTGATAGAGACAGAGATGTACAAATTGTACCTCCAACAACACTTACTCACTAATCTTAGCTCAGATATTTGTCACGGCCCAAGGCAGGTAATTACAGTATTGGTGTTTATCTCCATCAGAAACACATTCAGATCTCTCTCTCTCTCTCTCATTCTCTCTCTCTCTCTCTCTCTCTCTCTCTCTGTTCTTGGAGAACTGAAAGATTTTCATGTAGTTTCTTCTCCCTTCTCTATCTTTGTACAGCCGACGCAATGTGAAACAGGAGTATAAGGTCCAAGTCCCACTAGTGTTTCAATAACTTTGAATTGGACCGGAAATGGGTAGCTCACATTTACAAGTACTGGGAATGCCTCATACCCTGGAACCTTCTCATACCCTGGGCCATGGTGCAGCCTTTGCGGTCAGCCAGGGTTGCCTGACTCAAGGTCCCCCAGGTTTCCCAGGTGGCTACGATGGGGAGGGCAGAGGACCCTAGGCTGTGGAATTCCCTCCTGATGGAGACCCACCTGGCCCCTGACCTTCCCTCTTTCCAAAGATAATGTTAGACGAGGCTGTTCCATCAGGCCTTTAGTGAGGGACCTGGGTAGGGAGGGGGACTGGGGGGGGAGAGGGGTGTTTTTGATTCATCTTGTGTTTTTATTGTTTTATTGTTTTATAAGATTTTGTGTGTTTTAACTTATTGTGAGCTGCTCTGAGTTGCCTGTGTGCAAGTGCAGAGGGATACAAATATAAGGAAATAAAAATAAAATAAAATAATACTGTGTCATGTGACTGACGGGCTACTCTAGTTCAGAATGGGCACCCAATTACCCCCAAAATACTGGCTATTATTGCTGTTACTGGATTACTGATTTACCATTTTACTGGTTGGTAGAAATTAATAAAACAACAAATCAGTAAAGAAATTGGGATGGGAAGTCAGAAAATGGGTACCAGAAGTCAGATATTTGGAACAAAAACTG
Source organism: Sphenodon punctatus (assembly GCA_003113815.1). Lineage (NCBI taxonomy): Eukaryota > Metazoa > Chordata > Lepidosauria > Sphenodontia > Sphenodontidae > Sphenodon > Sphenodon punctatus. The sequence goes on along the minus strand of QEPC01009472.1, from coordinate 3,036,490 downwards.
GTATTTTGGTACATCAAGTAATCCGTCGGGTACCAATCAGATACCAAGCAATTAATACCTGATGTTACCACCTAGATACTGCCAATGGAAAAGTCCTTTCAAGTAAGAGTAGCACTGAAACAAGTGCATACAAAAGCAGATATACCCATCAAAATGGAATCATTTTAATTGGTTACAAAAACTAATGGGGCCCCACTCATTTTTGTAACTAAGGTAATGAAAAAGAATGAATAAGCAACCAACATTCATTTGATTTCATTTGTTTTCATTTTTATTTTTTTGGTTTAATTTATTATAAATAATAAAAGTTAAAAAATTACTGTGCATGTGCAAAATAGCCACCAGGACGATTTGCGGTCCTTTCCCAAAATGGCGCCAGCAGTGTTGGCTCCGTTTTGGAGAAGGGCATCCGGTCTGCACATACACGCCCCTAGATATGGCCAAAGAGATGAATTCCACACATAGGAGGGAAAAGGCTGAAACAAAAATAAGGAAAAAGAAAACATGGGAAACTTTTCACAAAGATTTTAATTTCTATGGAAATGGTATTTTCTAATGGGAAATATGTACATCAGAAAACATCCACAAGCTTGGCTAGTTGGCATGGGATGTATTTGAATCCCAGTTCTGCAGTGGTGAAGAAGTGACTCTTATCTCAGTGATGCCCTGTTTTAAAGTCCAGCTAAGCATGGCTTGGATATCATCATCTCAAGATACATGATATGCCCAGCAGCACCCGACACTGACATTCCATTTCCTGGTACTTTTCAAAGTTACCGATCTCTTCACCTGCTCCATGTAATGAACTGTCACTTTTACCTGCTAATCGATTGCCATATCACTTCACCAGGAGAGCTTGTTCTGGAAGCGTAATGCATTTTTGCTTCCAGAGTTAGAGCCTGGGGAAATGTTAATGCAGTAAGAATAAGAAGTGAGGCATCTGTTTACGTCGAAGGTACAAAGGTATCAAAGGCATCGCATAAGGAGAGACGGTGGCTGTACATAGAGAAATGGTTAGCACAAGAGACTGGAATCTCAGTCTTTCTGATGCTGAAAACTTGTTTGAACCACTCTGGTAATTGTTCCTACTTCGCAATTGTCTCATTTTTTCACAGGTGTAAACTGAAGGTCACCTTCATCTCTGGCCATTTTTAAATGGGTAAAGCCAGGGGGCAGGTCTGTGTGCGCTCAATGGAGCACACATGCACTTACAGAGTGGTTTTCCCCTGATGCTCTGTTGATGGGCATGAGTGGGTGGTAGATGGGTCACAGGAGCACACGCCCACTCATGCTGCCATCAGATGGGTGATCGGGTCAGTGGTGGATGGGTGGGGAGTGGGTGGGCGCATAAGTATAAAAATGGTCTCTGTCTTCAGATGCTTTCCCTGACCAGTTATCTGCCAGTAAGTCAGGAGATGGAGAGCAGAAGGGAGTATTTCCCACCACCTCCCTGGTAGGCTGGTGGGGACCAGCTGGCAACCTGCAGATCCACAGAGATGTCCTCTCTTACTTTCAACCAGCACAGGTGACATGACTTTAATATCTGCCTGGCCCAAGGAAAAAGTACAAGACTAAGAAAATCTCATACCATGCTTAGCCCTAACAGAGGCAATACAAGGCCATGAAGCGGATACAAGAGGTAGAATTAAACATCTTGCAGGACCTCATTCCCCTGTCCTGAGATACGTTCCGATGGTCTGTCTCCTGCAGGGGGAAACTTGGGCTCTAGAACTGAGGTCATCAATTATTAGGCTGTGAAGACATCTACTGTACAGCTGAAATGAGTACCTGCAAAAATGTGAATATACATGAATTTTCTTTCATGAAAAACAAACAAATCTTTCCCGTCATGCCTAGCAAGATGATTGACATGTGGATACGACCAAAGGAAAAGCCCATTCCAGTAGGAGCAGTGCTGAAACAAGTACCCACAAAAGCTTGGCCTGAAACAAGAATGATGTTTATTCTTATTCTAAACAAGAATCTCGTGAGAATCTCAAGCCCTTAACAAGATCTTGGGACGATGTCGCTAAGGGTGTACGTTCTCGCTGATTATTTCTTTTTATAAAGAAAAAAGCAATTGCGCATGCCATTCTGCGCTTGTACAACCCTTTCCCAAAATGACACCAGCAGTGTTGTTACAATTTTGGAAAAAGGGAGCCAGTCTGCTCATTTGAAAATGGCCACCATGCATGCGCGGAATGGCTGCCCTTTTCTAATATGGCGGCAATGCTGCTCATCCCATTTTGGGAAAAGGCTGCGCATGCGCAGAATCGCCCTGGCAGCAGTTCTCTTTTTTTTGCCTTGTGGAGTTGGTGAGTGAAAAGAGAGAGAGAGAGAGAGAGAGAGAACAAGAAATAAATTCTGGTGCCATTTTGGAGAGGGAAAAACAAGAGAGAAACCAACAGCTCCAGTAACAAGAGAAAGAGCAACAGCTCCAGTAAGTAAATCAAGAAAAAAAAATGACTGAAAAAGTGTTGAAAACTGAGAGTTTTCTCAATTCTTGGGTCTTGCTATAAATGGGTCAAGAACCTTGATTCATGACAAGAATGGGAAAAAAATAATCAAGATTGAGTTTCAACCCTAACAAAACATGTATACCAGTCAAATTTCTGGGAATTAAATCGATTCAAAAATATTGGGTACCAACCGTTACCCAATTTTGACCTGATTCAGATGCCTGATGTCCTGGACGGTCAAATTCCAGTCTAAGAATATTGACTTGAGGTCTCAATATTTTGCTTTCCCATTCTGATTTACTGATTGGTAAATGGCCTCGAATTAGAATTCTGTTGTGGGAATTAATGTGTTCAAGAGCTTTTATGGACTGTATATATTGTAAATAAATAAGATAAGATAGAAAATGGCTACCCCTCTGGATGACTCTGGCACCAGGTAGAAGCTCCTGTCCTGGGTAGCCCGTGGGATTTGAGACCAATATTCCTTTTAACTCTATTGTCAGTGGTAGGGATGTGCGAACAAAACCGAGTTTGGAATTTCGGTTCGGTTCAAAAACCGAGCTCAGTTCAAAAGTTCGGTTTGGTTGACTGAACGATTCGAGTTCGGTCGAATTCCAAACTTCCAAACCGAGTTTGTACATTCAAAACCGGGGTTTTTGGCCTTCTGAATTGGTTCAGATTCAACCGAACGGTTCGGTCGAATTCAAGTTCAGTTCGAAAGTTCGGTTCGGTCGACCGAACTATTCGAGTTTGGTCCGAACTCCGAACTTCCGAATGACGTTCTCACATCCCTAGTCAGTGGTACTGTGATGTCCCCAGGATCCCATGGGGCCCTTTCACTACTTCACCATTCTAAGATCTGTGTCCTCCCTGTGCGATGTCAAAGCCCAAGGCTCATCCTTTCTAGGGTTAAAACGACCAGCTAAATTCCTACTCACAAGTAATTTCATCATCTCTGGAAACAGGATTGATTTCCCAACCATTTACAGATATTGATACGATTTCTTAATTCTTGAAATACCACGAGATACCGTCACAATTTGCTGACTTTCTCTTTACCATTTGCTGCATACTGTTGTTGTTCTTTACTGCTTACCACATTGCTGGGGTTTCTTGGTTTATGTAGTTTATTTCCTTATCACATTTTGGAGCCGGTCTCAGTGTGAATAGCCCACCGCTGAACCTCCCCTCTGACTGCCCAAGCACATGTTAAAAATAAAACCAGTGCCTGCATTCCAGTGCATCTAATCAAAATTGTTGTCATTCCCTTTGCTTTGACCATTCTGCAACTGGATTGGAGATTTGTAAAGGAATCTATGTACCAGTGAATGGGCATTTTTAGACACACGTTAAAATTCCAGATGTTTCAATCTTCTGGGTTTACAAGCCCACAAGTAAGTTCCGGAATCATTTTTCACACATACACTGCCCTGAGGCAGTTCCTGGAGGTATTCTTCACACAAACACTGCCCTGAGGCAGCCTAAAGTAGCCGCAGCTGTAAATGTGACAGGCTGCCATGGAAACCAAGTGACCACAGCTGCCTGGAGCAAAGCAGTTTACCAGGAGAACCTTTTACACACAAAAGTTCTGGGAGAAGTTTCACGCAGAAGTTTAAATAGCCAGATGTTTAAGATCTGGATGAGTGATTTAGACACACAG